>JAFVLL020012798.1:0-132108 GCA_021397915.2 Tor tambroides | reverse complement strand
AAAAATCAATAATTTTGACCCATACAATGTATTTTTGGCTATTGCTACAAATATACCCCAGTGACTTAAGACTGGTTTTGTGGTCCAGGGTCACATATGCTGATTTGCAGCTTAAGAAACATTTATTATTATCAAAGTTGAAAATATCGGTCAGTTTGATCAATTTAATGCACCCTTGCTAAATAAAAGTATTAAATTCTGTAAAAAACAAATATGACAGACGTGGTAGTGTTTTAATATTTATTTACGTTACACCCTCATGGCGTTCAGACTCCAGCATTAAAACACAGCCAGACTCGTTGGACATCTTGCTTAAAAAAAAAAAAAAAAAATCCTGAATTGAATTCTCACACTGTACGCCAAGCGCATATAAGGATGTCATCCAGCACAGCGTGAAAGTTAGTCAACAATGAATCCTTTCAACATGGTGAAATGGGGTTTCTGCTGGTAACAGGCCGGGAGATTCATGTGCGGTGGAAGGACCCCCAAGGCCTGCGATCAAACACGCACAGCGTGAGATCTGGCCCGAGCCCGCTACATTATGCAGCGCTCGCTTGAGTTTCGTGTGCATATGCGCGCTATTCTGTGCTTATCTGATGGTTAGAGGCGGAGGTGAGCGGGCTGGTGGGTTCTGATGGGGTGTGGGCCTCTGTGATAAATGGTCGGGATGAGGACACGCAGGGGCCAGTGGAGCACAGCTGCTGTTTGGTATTATCTACAGATGTGAGAACTGTGTCTTAGATTCTCTGGAAGTTTTCAGAGCTGATGAGACATGTTTAAAGGCTGGCAATCTGCATATGTCTGTCTGGCACCAGTTAAGCAAATGCAATCCAGAAATGGTTGAGGTGAAATATTTTGAACCTACATTTTTGCTTCAGCCTTGATTGCTTAGAGACATAATTGCCCACCTCTCCTCAAAAAGCCGCATGATTTGAAGCATCATTCGTTGGCCGAAGAATAAAAGACGCAGGACGAGTTACTTGTCAAATATAATATTACGGTTAGTGGCTTGTATAAAATGCCAAGGCAAACATCACTAATTTATTTAATGTTGGCACCACATGGTTTAACGTTGTTCTAGATTATTGTTCTTGTAGTGGTTTGTTTCGGATTTTACTTACTTGTGAACAGAATTTTGTGCCAAAAGCTCTTTGAAATGATGCTTCGACCAGAAATGTTGCTTGTCTTTGTCATTCACTCTATCGGGTAGTGTAAACATGATGTGTGTGGTTTTTTTTTTTTTTTTTTTTTTTTTCCTCCCCCTCACAGACACTTTGAGCAGATGAAGGATGACTCCATCGTCTGCAACATTGGCCACTTCGACTGTGAGATTGACATGAAATGGCTCAATGAACATGCAGCGGAGAAAATCAACATCAAACCTCAGGTACGAGATTGATGACTTGAGTGTTGAACAGTAATGCATGTTAGATTTATTTATTTATTTTTTCTAACAAAGGCTTTTGTTACTTTTACAAAAGTCTCTTCAATATTTTAAAAATTATTTATAAATTATGAAATAATGAAATATTTGAATGGTTTAGTAATTATTTTCGGAGAAAAATCAGAAGTTTTTACTTTTTCAATAAAGGATTGTTTTTATTTATTAATGATAATGAAATAATATTTAATGATTTAATCATTTTAGGGAAAAGATTACAGTACTTAAAGTCTTTTCAGTATTTGTATTTTATGTATTAATTCAATAACAATTAAATATTAATGATTTAATAGAGTTATTATTTTATTTTCTTAGTGTTTTGTTATTTGGAATCTTGTAAAAACCCGTCTGTCAGATCTGCAACATTGTTTTAAGTCTAAACTTTAATTTTTAACACTAGCTTATAATTAATTTTGTTCATTTTAATTGTTCACTTTTTTTAATATGTATCTTATTGTGGTTGTACAGAACAAAGGTCAACTAGTATTGTGTTTATTTGCTCTTTGTGAGCTCTTTAATAAATTGCTTGCTCGCTTGCTAATCCATCATGAATTCATCCAGTCCTTGCTCAAATAGTACAAAGATTATTCTGTATTGTAAATATACAAGCCATGAATTCAAAACTGACCCCATTTGCTTTCTAAATACACATTCCTGGCCTTATTGTGAATAGTTCATCAGTGCTTGTTTAGGTTTGTTTTGTTTTTGGCAGACATCACCAAACAGCCCTGCTTTTTGACCCGTGATGGTCAACTCTGACTTTGACTGACTCTCTGCTCTTTTATACAGGTTGACCGTTATCGCATGAAAAGTGGCCGTCACATCATTGTTTTGGCTGAGGGGCGTCTGGTGAACCTGGGCTGTGCCATGGGCCATCCGAGCTTTGTGATGAGCAACTCGTTCACCAACCAGGTCCTTGCCCAGATTGAGCTGTGGACCAACACCAGCAAATACCCACTGGGTGTTTACTTCCTGCCAAAGAAGGTACAGTAGCTTCATGTAGACTCTTATTGCAGATACAGGTGGTGTTATCCAATAATATGCACATTTTCCATGAATATTCTCTGATTTTAAGAGAATGATGATGTTTGTATCAGAATGCATATGAGATGTATGTATTCCTCACCATGTCCTTTGTGCGTGTGTAGCTGGATGAGGAGGTGGCTGCCGCACACTTGGACAAGCTTGGCGTCAAACTGACTAAACTGACAGAGAAGCAAGCCAAATATTTGGGTCTGCCCCGCGACGGTCCCTTCAAAGCGGACCACTACCGCTACTAAGTAGCTTTGACCAATTGCAGCTTCAGCTGTGGATGAGGACGGACTACACGATCATTGGCGGTTGTGCCAGTTACCTTTACGGCTGTAATGGTGCTTAGTCGTGTGTCTCACTGTCATCACGAGTGCCTGCGAGCTCTCACCAACGCCTTTTTGCATTGATATCAAGTGCAACGCTAGCTTGTGAACACATTGTCACTGTCTCGTTTGCATTCCCTGTTTTGCTATACGGTTATGTTCAAAAACAAAACAAAATTCTTCCATTAGGTCAGTTATTTGATGCCCCTCAATAAATGAACATGCTGGGACCGTTTGATTCTGACTGTTGAAGTGATTGCAGTTTGTCAGGTAACTATGAATTGAGCGAGGCTTGCCTGTTTTGGCCATGCGTATATACTTTTGTAAACTCGTTAAAGTAATGACAACTATGGAGAAAAAAAAGTGTAATTTCTCTGTTAGCAGGCTGTGAGTTTGAGTGGTAAGTCTGGGTAGCTTGTCCTGTTTTATTACATCCACTCATGAAGACCTGATGAAATAAATGTGGCGTTTGACTGTAACTTGTTCAGCTGTTAATCTTTCATTTCAGCACAGCACTAAGAGACTGTTGTTCTCAACCGGAGAACTCAGATCTAGAAAAATGTGTAGTGATTTATCAATATTGCTGTTGCTCATACATGAGCTTAAGGATTTGAATGAGCGCCTAAGCCCATGTATTAAACTTGTTAAAGTTGTTTTTTACAGACATGAATGATTGATCAAAGGAATATGGCAATTGATGAAAAGACAAAAAATGTCTATACTAGCTTAATCTTGGGATTTTACAGAGATTTGTGGGAGGGGGTTTTTCCCCACTGGAGGGCTGGCTAGTAAGCAACCATTAATCGATACCATAACCAAACAGAGCGTAAGTGCCAGTGTTATTGTTGACTAAAGCCCTTCAAAGTCATTTTCGTTCATTGAAATAAAGCTGAAATAAAATATATTGCATGAAAAACTTAAATATTGCTTTGACACTTACTGAAGTTGAACTAAAATAATTACTAAAACCAAAACTGAAATAGACGTAAATTCAAATTAAATAGTAAAAAAAACCCATGCACACAAAACTACCAAAAATGATAAAAGTATATTGAAATGACTAAAACTAAAATTTCTAATGAAAACTTAATATTAAAATAAAAGCTAATTGAAAACATTAATAAATACTAGAATATTATATGAATGATGCTAAAATTATACTAGTTGCATGACAAGGTACTAAAGACAATTTTTGAGGCAGTAGGTTTTGCATAGACAAACACTGCTCACATTCACTTCAGTAAATGTAAACTCTAGTTGTCATCTAATGTTTAGAGAATTAAAAGGACAATATGATTCCTGTAGTCGACCATTTATTAAAAAAAAAAAAAAGGTTTGGGTTGAATATGCACTTTGTTTCCTCAGTTATTTTTCTTTCATAATTGTAAAATAATGTCAGAATTATGTGGTTTCTTAAAGTGTTATTTCAGGTCATCCTGGCAAACTTTTGTCATTCTTGTGGCTGTTTAAAAAAAAAAAGGCAGAACTTAATAGTTCTTAGCAGAGCAGGATAGTTCACCCAAAAATGACAATACTGTCAGCATTTACTCACTCTCATGTTTTTCTAAGACTGTATGACTTTCTCTGGATCACAAAAAGAAGTGAAATGCCCACACAGTGAAAACCAATGGAGTCTAATGTTGTTTGGTCCCCGCTGACATTCAAAAAACCTTATTTTCTTCCTGTAGAGAAATAAAATGACACTGAATGCGTACTCCTGAAATGACTTGCTGCACTTTGATTTTGGGTCGCAGATCTTGATGATTGCAGTATCTCCATTCTGATGTTAAACAGAATAATGCGAATCGATTTCAAGAATCTTCCCAGCATTTGAGTTATGACATTTCCCATAAATAATGGTAATATCACAAGCCAAAACATATGAAATTAAAACCGTTCCACTTGTGTCCTGTAACGAGTCCTTGATAAAAACATCATGCTCAGGCATTCACTGACAGACTTGTGACAATGACAACTCCCCGATGAAAAACGAGGCCACGATGTGCGGTCGGCAACACAAAGCGTCTGAGAGGAGCCATGAAAAATAGCAGAACCGCTGTCAGGACCGGGCCTGCGTCCATAAAAATCAGTATTGGGTCTCAATGAGTAACTAATGAACCCAAACTGGTTTATTCCATAGATAAGCAATGCCTTAGTAATTCAAGCTGCCATACAGACACATGGCTTCAATCTAATTTGGCCCTTATTAGTTGGAAACTGTAAAATGGTGTAGTTAGTGTTTGTGGGGTAAAGGAATAGTCTGTAGGCCATTAGATGTACTGGGCCCCTAAAATGCCTGCAAAGTGTCCCCTGAGAGACATAACAAGGGCCTATCTTTTTGAGTTTTTCTTTTTCCTCTCCTCTCTCACCCATTGCTTCCTTTCAATGTGAACCAGCTGTGGCGTCTGGAGCCTTTAGTGTCACCCTGTGCGTGTGTTTGAATGCGTGTTTTATTACCTGTGTTGGACTGATAATTATTTGAGGTGTTTGGAACCGGTGTCCGTATGCTTTGATCTTGCTTTGCATATTCAGTTGTCTCTAAAGCAAGACCTTTAAAGCAGTTGCATTCTAGTTTGTATTAAATACTTTGGGGAAGATAGTATATACTCAGTGGTGTACCATGCTTTACTTCATTTAAAACTATTTAAACACCGTTTTGTTAGTTCTTTTTTCTTTATGCGTGCAGTTTTTATAATCTTATTAAACCAGAGACTACTTGGGATATATGTAAATTAAATTGCTTATATTATCAAAAATAGTTCACTTGGTAGTCACAGATTGCAACTTGGTACTTGTTGAATTATGCAAAACACAATTTTTTCTTGATGTTGATAAAAAAAAAAAAAATTTAAAAACTCATGGACATGTTAGGTCAGCTTACCTACGATGCATGTGTACAGCATAGGTACAAGTGATAATAAATATTATAATAAAGATTTTTTTTTTTTTAATTATTTTTTATTTATTTAAAATTTATTTTATTTAAGCTAAGAATGTCTATCAGTTGCCTGTGTATCGTCTTGATTCTGTCATGGGCCTACTGTTTTCATTCAAGGACTTTACAATGGCCTGCCTTTATCCTACCACTACATACCATATGCAGTGAAATCACGCGCTGGCTGACCTTTAAGAAAGAGCCCTGAACCACAAGTAAGCTTTAGAGGAATATATATATATATATATGTGTATATATATATATATATATATATATAGACAAACACACACACACACACACACACACACAAAGCTAGCAGGAGCATTTTCATAAATCAGAATTCAGTAGACAAATTACACGTTTAATTCTTTATTATATTAATTATTTTGAATTTTTACAATGAAAAGCGCGACATTCTGCAACGTTTTTCCCGAGTTTTTAACTGGGTAAATTGGATATTGGTCTTGAGTCATTCATTGCTTCAGTCAATAATAATGATAGACACTGCATCAACAATTTTCAGACGAAATATATACATGAATGTACAGAAACGTAAATTTTTAAAATCGACCCAAGAACTATATATTTACTCATCAACTTCGTCTTTCAGTAAAAATATTCCCCATTAGTTTAAAACAGTTACCATTACAACCAAAGTCTTCACCAAATTATACAGACATAGGTTCGCCAAAACTTTATTTATTTATTTTTTGGTTTCTTTAAAATAATCTTATTAAATAAACTCTCTGAATCTGACGTTTTATTTTATTATATATCTGTTTTGGTTTTATTTTATGTATCGTTAAGAGTGTTGGCGGTTTTATTGTAGTAAACACCAACAATTATTTGGCGGCAACTGTGGTTGTCATGGTGATTTTGCCCTTTTTTTTTTTTTTTGGCGGATCCCTTCTCGTTTATAGCAGCTCAAACAGGTTACAGGTCAGAAGCGGATACTTTAACATTTTTCCATAAAGTGCTTACAATATAAAATTCTTTTCGTTAACGCGAACATTTTAAAAATACATTTACAATGAATTAAAATGTGATTTAAAGCACTTCGGTAATCACCCAGGTGGCTCTCCATTATTCCCGAGCGCTTCTGACGAGCAGTAGGTAACGTTATATTTGGCCCGGAAATCTCCGATTATATGATGGAGTGCACTGATGTTCGGTTGTCATAATCCCACAGGGTTTTATAAACAAGCCTTTAGGATCGGGACAGTCCCATCATCCTCCGTGGGACTGATGACCCTTGTCAGGGGGGTGTTCAGCATTTCGGGTAGCCCATGCGGCAGTAGCAGACGGTCTTGAAGAGGCGGCAGTGGCAGAAGGCGCACTGATCGCAGCACACCGCGTTCGGTGTCTTGCAGCTGGTCCAGAGCGGGACGCAGTTCGGCGGGGGCGGAGGACTCCTCACGCGGTTGCTGAACTTCTGAAACACACCAAATGAAGGTTTACGTTCCTATGTGCTTCTTTAGCTTTGGCCACTTCATATTTGTTTTTTCAAGTAACAAAATAAACACGAACCAATTCGTGATTTATTGCGAAAATGATTTACATTTTTAGCACAAATTACCACTGTATCCTAGTTAAGGCATCATTTTCACCATCACCAACTAATGTGTTTGTAAATAAACTTTTATCTAGCTAGCTATGAAATTAGCCTTAGCAAAACCAAGGAGTGGACCTTATTATCCTAAAAATATTTCAAATGTAATTTCCGCCACAGAATAGGCTACTATACTAAACCCAGTACAGCTATTTCAGTTTGAATGAACATATATCTATATTTCCTTAAACAGACAGATCAATAAATAATTAATTAATTTCATCATCCTGAAATTAAAATATTTTGAGACTGATACAAGGCTGTAGACTGAATAAATATGTGGAACAGTCTGTACACAGAATTTGTTTTTTGTTTTTTTTTTTCCATATTTTTTTTAGTGTCAGCATATTCATTTTAAACATTTTAAATCACCATAAGCTAAATTAAACACTCTACCAGAAATATTTTTGTGATTTTGCAGTTTCTCATGATTATATTTGTGTGGAACAAATGTATTAAAGCTAACTTTACAAACCTTTTTTGGTTTCTTTTCCGTTTTCTTGTTCTTCTTAGGTGTTTTTGAAAGCCCTTCGGTAACAGAAAACAAATAAATTTGAACATACATCATATAAGTTTAAAGTTTATAAATTGGTAGCATGAAGAAGTGTCAAATGGAGAATGATACATTTATGAAAAAAGAAAGAGCACTTGGCTAGAAGATTCTGTTGACCAGTTTTAAGCAATTTAAGAATGATGATTATTTGTTTTGTGTAATTTCTCTGTAAGAGAAAGAAGCCTTACCGACTATGAGCACAGAAGGTGCATCTGTTTGGTTATTTGCTTCTGAGCTGATGGTTGTTTGGTTGGAGCTGTATTGTTCCTCCATAATCATGTGTGTGTGTACCGTAACACAGCAGGCTAAACAGAGCAGCACACAGCACAGCAACAATGACGGATGCATATTAAGACTTCACCCTGCACGAGACAATAGTTTCAAACACAAACATCAAAAACAAAAAGCTGCAGATTTAGTAATAATCACACACATACACATACAGAATTAGCCATACGCTTCGCTGCACAACTGGTTGTTCAGTTTTTAAAGGCTTGTCCTATTTTAAACCCCTAAACAAACAAAGAGAGAACTAGCCTTTATGAATTATCTTTGAAAGGTTTATCCAAACTGAAGCTCAGATCGTTGTGTAAATGCACAGAAGTTAGACATTAAACAAACGTAAGCGTCAAATATTCCTTTATGCTATCGTACGCAAAATACATCTATCAGAGCAGTTTAACGGTAGTTAAAATGATAACCTCTAGATTTTGCGCAAAACCACTTCCCCAGCTGGCAACGGAGTCATTTTTTTTGTAGTAGGCCAAATAGCATGTACCAAGAAAACAAGAAGGACTGTTATATTCCTGTGCAGTAAGTTCTGTATTAATACCCACAAAACACTTACAAGTTCACAAGTAAAGCTACAGTTTGCAGTTTACACTATTTCTAGTGGCATTTGATCACAATTCATCATGTCTCACCATGTTCAACCTCCTGTTTCTGACAATCTTGTGTTTTCTTTATATCCTCTTTCAGGATGCATTCAAAAGCGAAACTACCCATGGTAATCTTCAGGAGTCGGTGTTGGGAATTTACAAACTGACCTGTCCTGGTGAGTAATGGGGCCCCCTGTTTTCCCTTTGTGTAGCTGGCTTGAGATATTCCCCGCTCCCCTGCTGAGACTGAGAGAGAAATGTCAGACTTTTGTAGTCAGGAAATTCAGAAAGGGGCGAAATGATAAAATTAAGCAGGGGCGGATCCACACGCCCAGATGGGACAGAGGGAGAGAGACGGACGTAAAAAAAAGAGAAAGGGTGAAGGACAAGTACGAGTATGAAGAGAGAGCAAGTGTGTGTTTGTATATAGTGGCTCGAAAACATATTTGGACTTAAAAATATATGAATGAATGTCTTTTGTCTGAAGAAAAATGAATAAACAGTAGATACACAGTTCACATTAAAGCATTTGTCACTGTCTGGTTGTCAAATGTTAATGGAACATGTTCATATTTAATGTAAAGAACTAGCTTAACAGAAATCACCAAAACACTATAGTTGCACAACAAGGTTCAGAAAAGCACAGTTGCCACTTGCTTTGATATTTTCTTATCTAATGCATTGACATTCAGACATTAAGTGTCCAAATACTTCTTTAGGGAAACTGTTTGTTTGTGAGGGAAAACTCTGAGAGTTATTTTTATTTTTTGAATAAAAAGGTAGGAATGTGCACAATATTCACCCACACATGAGAGCCTGTTTTTAATTTGTGACTCAAATGTCATCAGATCCGATGCTGGCACATGAAATAATCAATAATTACACACAGAAAAGAACAAGAATTTGTTTGGTTTTCCTCTCAGGGCAGGTATGATTGTTACAAGATCATCTGAACAAATTACCAAAAGAACATGAATTTGGATGCTTATTTAATATGGATTTGTTGCATGCATTCTTTTTGATCTGACTTAATAGGATGTTACGCTTAAGGCATTTCATTACACCTTTCATTTTTTTAAGATTAAGAGTCTAAATGAAGAGTGGCATTTTAAAAGTGGGAAGGAACATTTTGACCAGCAGATGACGCTATAATTACTTTTCTGAGCCCTGAAGTTTGTCCACTGAATTTAAAGTCGTATTTAGCCATTAGGAAACCTGTTTTCTCTTTAGACGTACATTTTAAATGACTTCTCACTTCTGACTTAGACGTCCGATCTTCTGACCTTTGAAGCAAATGCTCATAACAAAATCATGCACTTGTAAACATTGTTTTCCAAAGATTCTTCCACAGGAAAGGCCCAGATGTTGCAAATAGATTCAATGTGAACTGATGGTGTGCGATAAACACAGAAATGAGCTGATTCCATGTGCTTTAGGCAGCAATAGAAAAGCCCACCCACAGATACAATACCGCTTTCTACATCTCAGTAAATGGGATGGAATGAATGTAAAATAGAAAGTAGGTAACAAACATTGAGTAATGCGAGTTATGTCTTCAAAATGAATAAAAACAGTGGAATACAAATTTAGAATATGATGCAAATCTGCAATAATGAAATATTAAATAGCACAAGTATTATGTATTTAATCCCATCTTATTTACCAATGTGATCCAATTCAACCATACTAATAAGCAAAAATGACTTTAGATGAACCTAACATTTCTTTCTTTTCTTTTTTTCTTTTTTTAATTGCTGAAGAATGTTGAACTTTATTCTCTTGCATCCTATTCTTCATGAAATCCGGAATGGCAGCACAGCTGAAAAGGTTTGTTTGAGGTTTATTCATTTCACTTTTTATTCATTTCACATTTCACTAATGCATTACTTTTAAAAGTAACTTAGCCCAACACTGCTAAGGTACTAATATGTAACATTTAAGGTTAAATAAGGTACAAAGATGTACCTTTTAGCTTTTGTACATTAGGCTACCGCCCCAGTCACATCCTGTTTTCCTGTACGATGTCACATTACGGAGGTAAAAGGTTTACTTTAAAGTGACAAATCAAATCTATAAAAATACTTTAAAGCAACAATCATGTCAGTCGTGATTGTTTCTTGTTTTTTGGCTGGCTCAATGTGGTGACATTACATTCACATTCAACGCCAAAGTATGCAAGTACATTAGGTAATTACATCCATTGTTTGCTCATCTGGATGCTGCCAGAGGCTTGGACAACAATTGTGAAATCAAAGCCATGGAAGTGGAAAAAACCAACCGAGTGCCGAACATTGCTCTCAAGAGATTTGGGAAACCTTTGAATCGTCTAGAATGAAGAGATGCTATAAAGGCTTGCTTGACAGGGTCTGGACAACTTAAGAAAGCATGTGTTTCTTAGCCACTTATTTTCTCGTCATTAACACCAGCCAGGGGCGGACTGGGACAAAATTTCAGGCCATCCCATAAACCCACAACAAAATTTGAAACCACGGATAACAATATTTTTGGTATGACCATCATCATCACATAAAAAAGTTTAAATCCCTAGGCTGAGGCCGTGCAAAATAATTCAAGGTTATCACTTGAACTTCCATTTTCCTTTTTAGTCTCTTCATTTCCCTGGCATCTCTCTGTCTCTTATGTGTATGTTTACTTTTTTCATCAACACATCTCCAGCTTGTTGCAAAACAACCAGCTCATTATAATTTGTTTGCACATAGTATACTTTTATTTTAGAAATAATTAGGTATTACATTAGGACCATATGTTATTGTTTTATCTTGCCTAAATGTCAAAATTGGTACAATAATAGCTACATCCTGAATATATCTTTATAGAAAAAATCTTAACACTGAACATGTTTTTGCATTATCATAGGTCATGCTTTGTCCTATAAGGAAAATTAACCATGACCTATAGTAAAAGTAACCATGTTTTTTTTTGTTTTTTTTTTGGCAGACTGATTGCTAATTGTATAACCAGAGTTTTACTACAAATACCATGGTGAACTATATAGTGTAAAACCATTGTTAATTTGTGGTTACCATGGTTTAACTATAGTAACCATGTTCGTTTGTGTTGTTGTCTGCCTTAGCTCCCTCTAAACCTGTTATAAAACGATGTGAATATTTGTCTGCTAAATTCATACTCTTTACAATAGTAATTATGTCCTTTTGGTAATTTTGCAGTAATTAATTGACTGCTATTGCTAACATTTGCTAGCAGTCTAATGTTTAACTAAGTAAACAAATACAAAACTACAATAGTCTATTTACAGACTGAAGTCCTGAACAGGACAGTTTTGCCTCTCTGCGCCACCTGGTCGCTTCCACTCCATTCTCGAGTCTCGCATCCTTCTGGCGAAGCGCGATGCCAGTCAAGACTAACCGATTCATGATTTATTATTTTAATTCGTTTTTTTATTAATATTATTGAATGGCGAATTCGGAAATAATCACTTTCGGCAGGCAACAAAAACAACAACAACAAAAATATGTAGCAGCGGGCCAAATTGGCTCACGATGGCCAGTCCGCCCCTGAGTCTTGTCTTCTGGGCTGCTCCACCTTTAACGAGCATTCATGCGGGATGGCGAAAACGTGCCCAAACCAAAGCGGAACCATAAAAGCAGAACCTAATAAGAGAAAGATCTAATAAGAGAAAAAACATGAAAGTTGAATTTTTCACCAATACTCATGTTTTGGCGGAGTGGACATCCAAAAACCTGTATCTCTGACCATTACATTTACTGATGAAGAAGAAAAAAACAATGCAATTGCAATTTTTGTTTTGTTTTAAAATGTAAGAGAATATACTGTATCTTGATTGTATATTTAGTTTATTATTATAGCTATTACAGTTATTAAACTGAAAACATGAAACAGTTTTTGTTACTTGAATAAACAAACTTGAACGCAAATAAAATGAAATATAAAAAAAAAACAAATATAACTTTTTTTTATTTTAATTTAGTTTATCCTGATGTAGTAAAATAACCATAGCTAAAACTGAAATAAAAATGAATGCAAACTATATATACATGTTTAAAATATTATTTCAAAAAATAAGAAAAATAACAAAAACGCACAACAAAATTACTGGAACAAACTAAAATATAAAAATAGACCATTCTAATTATTAATACAAACTATAATAGTAGGCTATCTCTGTGATACCAAACCTATTAATGCTTAAAACAAGAAAAACTATTTGCTAATGGTTTATAAAAAATGCTATTTTAAACAATATTATCTGAAAACAAGTCTTAGTATCATATGCAATCTTGCCTCTCAAGTAAATCAATGTTGTTTTAAAGATGTTTTGATATCAAACACAATTTTCTCTGCAAGGAAAATACATGGTGATCACTGGGTATCAAGTGATTTAGCCTTTTTAAAGTTCATTTTATTTTTTGAAAGAAATCGGGCTCTGAAATGGTTCTCTTGCACACTGCCTCGCCATGTGAGTCACAAATGTCTCATGTTTTATAAGCTTGGTGCTAAATTGCCAAGGTGATAAACTGGTTGCATAGTCGGTTTGATTTAGTTGCTAATGAAAAGCTAAATAAAGTTATATAATCAATGGAATTATAAAACTATCATTCTCTTCCTCCCAAGAACAACAGTTTGGAGCACATGGTTACAATTCAAGTCTGATACAAGTCAGTCTGGTTAAACATGCAGTGATTTAACTTGAACAAATTTTCAGCACAGGATCTTATTTTAAATGATTTACAGCATTTATGATCTTTTCTAATACACTTCAAATGGTTTATTTTTGTCCTTTATTTAAGGTGATTTAGGCTGCATATTCAATCTTAGTTTATCATAAATGTAACTGTTTTGAGTTTACAACTAGAAATCAGGATTTACATTTACATTTAAGTATTAGAGCAGTAATGTGGCTTTTCAAGGAGAGGTTTTTAAAGGACTTTTGATCAATAAACTGTTTAATATTTGAATATTTCTATATTCAGAAAATTTGCTTTGCACATGTATGATTTTGATGTCACATTTTCTATATATATAATTTTAGCTTGTTACTTAAAAAGTTTTTTTTCACAATTCTGATATATTTCAGTGACAATATATGATACGACTTGGGTGCTGGTTTTGAAATAAAAGTAAATGTTTTCTTATTTTTAGATAACATAAGATAAAATAAGAGACATTCATTTGTGAAAATGAAGTATGAAACAGAAATGTCCACATCACAGAAAAGACGCAGTATATTTTCAGCATATAATGGTAGCAACTGACACCAAATAAACTGTGATGAGTGATTCTACATGTGTTTCCATTTTCAGCATAAAGTTGAAGCTATTATGTCGTTTGGTAATACCATGGGTAGAGAAACCTTTGATTTCAACATCTTACATTTAGTTTCAAAGCCTTATTGCGATCCAGTTTCAGAAATCACAGAACAGTATGTCTCTGAGATCAGTGGAAAACTGCTCAGCATGTGAATAAGTGACTCCAAATAGCAGCACTGTTCATTATCTGTCAAATCTGTCTACCTGATCTGAGGTTTTGCAGACTTCACTCTGTTCTCCGAAGACAATGACACCGTGTATATTTTCAGCTTCACCAGTGCTAATGCTATACATATAAACTTGAAATGGGCCTATGATGAAAATAAGACGCCTTGGCATAGCTTCAGTGTTTTGATTAGTAATGTGTACATGTTCTTTTTCCAGTCTAAAAACAAGGCTCAGGCTCTGCGAGCACTAAAGTAACAAAGAGATTTATTACATTAAAAATGCTTTTGTAATTTTACAACCCTCAAAAGCAATAATGTCAAATTTGTGAAGCAATTAGCTGAATGTATAACCTACATATACGTTCAAATGAGGTCCTCATGTAACCTTCATGATAAGCTACGAAAACAACTCAAATTAAGACAGAGAGAGAGAGAGAGAGAGAGTGAAGGAATAAGACATTTTTTACCTTCTGCACATATTGGATTTTCCCATGGTCTTCCCTCCCATGCTCAAAAAGCATAAACTACTTATTTCCTAAGCAGATTTACGCATGAAAATATTTTCTGTCACTTCACAGCTTGTGGTAAGAGTGCAACAGCTCTTTTACTGAAAATTGAGCTGCTCTGAGCAAATGTAGTATGGAGAATGCATACATTAGCAGCGTTCCACCCCTTAGGTAAATTATACAGACCCTGAAAACGCTCCTGATCCACTGCTGGCCTCCAGTATACTGTCTGTGATATATTATATAGGGGAGACCATGGCTAGCTGTGACTCTTGATACTCTGGAGACACAAACCTGAAAGCCTTAAAACTGCACAGTTGAACATTAAACAAGGACTTTTTGCAAAGGTTTTGGGTTGAAACCATTTTAATTTTAAAAACTAGGTTTTGAACTAGGTTTTGTTTTTTAAACAAAACTCTTTAGTAAAGCCTATGTAAGGCTAGGCAATACTAAGACACACACACATATGTTACTTGCAGTAACATAGTACTGTAAATACATACATATAAAAAATAAATGATTCTCATTAAGAACAAAAATCTGGAGCAATTTAAAATCCTTAAATGTTAGAAACTTCTCATTGCGCATGATGATCTCATAGTTCAGGAAACGTTTCAGTTCAAACAGGTGTTTAGTGGATTTTGTTGCTATTTATAGACCTATTTTGGCAAGAAAATAAGTCAAACTGACCATTTACCCCTAGGGCTGTATTTGATCTTACAAGTGAAAATGTGAAAAGTTCACATTTATTTGCAATATGACTGGAAGAAGAACCATTGTAACTTACTGCAAATAACATTGTTATGAAAAAGCAGTGCAGAAAGGAAGAAGCAGGAAAGGGTTTTAGCTGTCTGGGAACCAGAAATCCTACTGCAATTTTAAACAGATTACAGGAATAAAATGGTTTGCAAGCCATTATGAACAATAAAGAAAAAAGCACCAGGTCTGGTTTGTTTCTGGAGGAAGGGTTTGAGAATACGTGAGGGTAAGTAAAATACTCCAGAGGCTTGATGTACCCCTCTTCAAGCAATGTGGTTTAGAAAACAATTTGAGCATTATTTCCAAAGATTTATTGTATCACATAAGAATCTATCTTCCAGCACATCTGTTTGTTCATGCAGACGCCCTCAAGGTTCTGCCAGCTCAATAGGGTTTTGGAGCTCCAATAATCTGATCAAACATGATATGGAGGGACCAAAGAGTTTTGTAATCCCTATCATACATGCCTGCTGAGGTGCATTTTCGTGCCAGAATCGCATTAGCTAAATGTGTTAATATTATAGTTCGAGACACATTAAGTAACAAACGTTGAAACAAAAATGTCCCTAGTCTGCCCTACCTAGTTTTGCAAACGAAAACTACAACATCCATCATGCAATGCGCCTACTAACGCGCATGCGTACGAAGCTCCGCCCGGCCTATCGCAAGCAACGCGCATATCGAGGAAGGGTGTTCGTTAAGAATAGCCTATAATAACGTTGTTTTTTCCCCCTGTGTTTTCACAACAAGCCGAAGCCATGTCAGGAGACGAGGTTAGTAAGCAATTGTTGTTTAGCAAGATTATTTGTTAACATGAATTTATTTAGGCAGTCAAAAGAGAAGGACAATTGGGCCTACCAGTAAAGGCTGTGAGGAAACACATGTGCACAGCTCGTTTTTTCTAGATCTTTTTGTAATTTGTCAGCTAGGTAGATAGTAAATAGCTTACGCTTCTCTAATTGTCTTGCCATTTTATTGACAAAACGTAATTAATCATGTCCTTTGAACATTTACCATGGTAATACCATGTTTGTTTGGACGTTGCAAAGACGTTATTTTACCATGGTACTACTTTTTTTTTTTTTTAGACTGGTACCATGATGTGACCATATTTTACGCATTTACTGTGATGCTACCATTTTTTTTTTTTTTTTTTGCAGACGTACGATACTGTTTCTATGATACTACCATGGTTTCTTTGGGCATTTTCTACTACTTTACTATGCTTTTTGACACATTACCGTGGTGTTCTTGAAGAATCATGTAAAAACCATGTTATATGAATATGGTGATTATTTAATAAAGCAGTATCACTTACAAAAAGTACCATGGTATATACATTTCAGAGCCATGGTATATGTCAAAGTACTGTAGTATTACCATGTCTTACCTCTCTAAAGAAGCTTCCACGTTATGTGATTCTTAGGTGATAGCCTAACATTTAAACTGTTTGAAATCTTGGCTTCGTCTACTCCAGATTGACTTATTCTTGTTGTGCAAACTAAAATTAGGACAAAAAGCCCCACCTTTTTGTGTTTTTGAAGCTAATCATGGTTGACATTATCTTAGAGAGCTTTAATATGATTATTAGGATTAGTTATGACTAGTCTCATTAGTCGACGATTGCTTGCATGATTCATTTTGACACATGTCTGTTGACAGCCTCTGTTCAGTGTCATCTCATTATTAAACTCATCCTCTGGTCCTTCCAGATGATATTTGATCCCACAATGACCAAGAAGAAGAAGAAAAAGAAGAAGCCTTTCATGCTGGAGGAGGATGGTGGAGAGGGAGATGAAGGCCAACAGCTGGAAACAAAAGAGACGGAGGCTGACGGGGCTGAGGAGAAAGAGTTTGATCTTGATGAAGATGAGGGGAGGAAGAAAGGTAAAGCACATCACAACTGTGTTCTGCATTAGTGCTGTCTCTTTTTTTTTTTTTTTATTGCCTAGTTAAGTAGCTGTTGCAATATTGAGTAGCGAACACAAAGCCATATTATTATGTCCTTTTCCCATCTGCCTGGCTAGAGAATGCCCAATTTTCCCCAGTTTTTCCTACCAGCCATTTTGATTTTTATCATTTTTATATTATAAAATATAGAAAAAATCAGTGTATATTTGATTTTGCTTAAATGCTTAAAGGTGGATTCACACTGAATTTTGCAGAAAAACTGAATTTTCTGAATTTCTTCCAGTGTACAACTGGCTCAAGTAATGTAATGGTCATGTTAAAAAATGCATCAAAAGCTAGGGCTGTGCATTTAATTGAAATCGTCATAAAATAGTTATGCAAGTATGTGGATTTTCTAAACTGCAGAATGCACTGGTGCGGAGCAGTGCAAGCATTTTCAGTTCATTCCTATTTGAGTTGAGCTTTGAGAGTGGCTAAATGGTCCGTGTACTTGGCGGCCAACGGATTTTCCTTTTGAAATTAGAAAACCAAAATCGGGAATCGAGCGTTCACTCGTTTTTTGTTTTAATATTGAAAGTAGAAAAAGGAGAAAGCAGCTCCTTTTTCGTTTTTTCATTTTTTTCCCAAGAAACGAAAAACGAGAATTCAGCTTAATTTCCGTTTTTCGTCCAAGGGTAGAAAAATGAATAAACAGCTTGAATATTCGATTTCTACACGTGGGCGGGAATTAAACGCCCCTTTCTGCTGATTGGTCAGCCGAAGATCTTCCGCAATTCCGAGAGACAAAAGTCCTCCACTGCTGCAGGTGTGTCTTCTTGATGCGTTTATTGCAACTACATTTAATCTATTTCTCATCAAATAACCAGACAAATGAATAGCTCGATACAATCTGTTCCGGGGTAGAGTGTAGACAACGCTTTCTTCTGTGTAGATATAAATTCTATGATTTGCATCAGCTGGGCATGTATGATATGACGGCTGTCATAGCCTACCCTGGTCGCCCAGTAAGTTAGTTTAATTAATTAATTACTTTTAGATAAAATATTTTAAACACTAATACAAAAAAGAAAGAATGCATTGACTTTATAGGCTATAACAGGTCTATTATAACGTTCAAGAACTGTGCAATTCTGATCTTACAAATCGGAGAAAGAGAGACAAAATACATACTCTTTTGATTATTATTATTATAATGTAGTTTTTTTTTTTTTTTTTTTAAATTGATTATAATTGAGACCTCAAAAGGATATGCGCTTGTGTCGGCCGTGAGCGGCATGCGCACTCGCATACAGGACTGTAACGCAAGATTTTCATAAATGTAGCTTGGCATTTCGGGTTGATTCTCACCAAACCCCACAGAATTCATTAAGAACGCTTGGAATATAGGCTACGCCACGAGATTAATAGGATTATTTTACCACAGATTTGCATCCGTTTAAAAAAAAAAAAAAAAAAAAAGTCGCCATTCTCTGCCAAGTGAGAGCAGGACATTGTGTGTGTGTTTCGAAAAAGGAAGGTAATAAGCCTTTAGAATGACAAGGTGAGTTACCCATATAGTTCACACAGTTCCAAATTGCGATGGGTTAAATAAACTCAGTAAACTAAACACCAGACAAACGCGACTACAGTCAAGCGCAGTATTGAAGTGTACAGCAAATATGCAGTCAACTTTGTTTTAGCTGAGTTTATTTAATTAATATTGAGTAGGCCTATTAATTGATGTTGGATTTTTTCCTCAGCAGGGATAATACTGTCATTCATAGTTGTATGGTAAAAAAAATAGTATTTTTATTTGCGTACGTTCAAAATGACATACCTTTGAAAAATAAAGTGAACTGCAAAATGTGCTGCATTAGTGCGTCTTGGTCTCAATTAGCATCTGATTTGGCGCACATGAACCAATACACAGCAAATATAGCCTACTTGACGCACCTACTATAAATCTACATTTAGATTATTTGACGTTAAATGCATCATATAAGTCACTTTGGAATAAATCACAGCATGTATGCTATCAAAAACGTGACTTTATAGTCTGGAAAATATGCAGGCTATCAACTTTTTTTTTTTTTTTTTCCCCGCAGACCCTGGCACTTAACTGCTGTTCTACACAGAAGTAAGCGCTGTCTAAACTCTGCGCCGGTACGAGTTGTATCAAGCTATTAATTAATCTGGTTGTTTCATGAGAAAAAGATGAAATGTTGTTGCAATAAACGCATCCAGAATCCGTACACCTGCAGCAGTGGAGGACTATTGTTCTGCCTCGCAAAACTGCGGAAGAACTGATGACGGCACGGTTTGATCTTCGGCTGACCAATCAGCAGAAAGAGGCGTTTAATTCCCGCCCACGTATAGAAATCGAATATTCAAGCTGTTTATTTATTTTTATACCCTTGGGCCCGAAACGGAAATTAAGCTGAATTCTCGTTTTTCGTTTCTTGGAAAAAAATGAAAAAACGAAAAAGGAGCTGCTTTCTCATTTTTCTACTTTCAATATTAAAACAAAAAACGAGTGAACGCTCGATTCCCGATTTTGGTTTTCTAATTTCAAAAGGAAAATCCGTTGGCCGCCAAGTACACGGACCCTAAATGTTCAGAGATGCTCAACTTTATACAAATATTGAAAAGTGCAGAACGTCAGCCAATCGCTCTGAGTTTTAAGCAAGTAGTGGTGTGTTACAAATGTTTAAACTTTGCTGATTATGCTCCCGTCTCTGCTGGATTTAAGTGCTTAAATCATAATGTTTACACATTGGGCACATTAAAGTTATGTATGTTAAAAATTGCAGTTTGGATGTGTAGTTCATTATGAATCGACACTGTATCATTACTTTGGGCATTCGCAAACAAAGTTTGCATCCTTCCATCTGTAATAATTATATTATGATTATATTGCCCTTTCTGTCACTGTTCTAGTTTCTGTTATTTAAAAGACTTTTTTGGTCTGGCTTGGTTTTTTGTTGTTTTGATGTTTATTTGTATTTCTTTTGTCTGTTCTAGAGACATGTTGTTAAAGCTTTTTGATAAATATATGTGTGTGTGTGTGTTTCTGTATCGCACAGCCTTATTTAAAAGTGTCTTGTTCACATGTTCAATCTACAATGAAATAATATAGAGAAAAAATCCAATACCTTACCCAGCTTTTCTTTGCACACTGAATGTTAAATGAAATGTGAAATATAATCCAAAAGGTGGGCTGATTTGATTTTGGTGATGTTCCAGAAACATCAGATGACCTGGATGACTTAAACTTCTTCAACCAGAAGAAAAAGAAAAAGAAGTCCAAAAAAGAGAAGATTTTTGATGCCGAGCTTGAAGAAGGAATGAAGGTCAGTCGATTGTTTGCACATGTATAGTTGTTAAACTCTCGATTGTTTTCGTCACCATAATGGCTTTTCACATTGAAAGATGTTTTGATCCTTCAGTGGCCTTGGATTCCTTTGAAAAATAAATTGATGTCTGAGCCTATACATCAGATTCTCTTTGCATTTGAAGTTTGATCTGATTAGCACTGACAGCGATTGTCATGCATCGTCTTATACTAAATAAATTGCAAATTTCCAAAAGGAGCTGAAGATTGAAACGGAGCCATCAGAGACACAAGAGGAGGATGACTTAATGTTGCCCATTAAGAAGAAGAAATCAAGAAAAGTCAAAGATTTTCAGGAGGACACAGACAGTCAAAGCAAAGACGATGGTAAGCGCCTTAGTAGGGTGTTTTTCTGTAAATAACTATAATGTTGGCAGTCTCATTCTGTGCTGTTTGTGTGAAAGGTGTGGAAGATGAAGACAGTAAAAACATCGATGACATCACATTCGGCACACAGACGGGCCCTGCGTGGGCAGGATCGGAGAGAGATTACACATATGATGAGGTAAATGGGAACATTTATTACTAAACTTGCGGTGCAGAACATATGCGCTTGTTTCAGGTGATAACTTGATAAAGGGCCAGAAACTGCTGCCATCTGGTGCATTTGTTGGCAGAACAGCTTTTCTCTGTTAACTTCTCTTTTCTGAGACATGTTTGGAAATATTACAGCTGGTGTCAAGATGATATTTATTAGATGTATGCAGTCAGTTCTCGTCAAGTTCACACAGGTGTAGTTCGTCACGTAAACTGTAGATATGTAACGTTTGACAATCAGAATGTGTCACAATACTTGTACATGATGTCTTCATTTTAAACAATAGCTTATACATGTATTTTTAACGTACATGGCAGTTTTTTTTGCTATTTTGTTATGTAATGACAGCCATACATCCAGTATGGGATACGTGTCCAAGTACATTTGGAATTCACTGAATAGTTCACACAAAATTGAAAATTTGATACTAATTTACTCACCTCAGGCCATCCAAGATGTAGATGAGTTTGTTTCGTCATCAGAACAGGTTTGTTGAAATTTAGCTTTACATCACTCGCTCACCAGTGAATGGGTGCCGTCAGACAGCTGATAAAAACATCACAAATAATCAATAATAATAATGTGAAGCGATAAGCTGTGTGTTTGTAAGAAACAAATCCATCATTTAGACATTAGGGTCCTTTATCCATTATATTGTTTTGGTCAGCAGATTTTCATTTTTGGGCGAACTGTTCCCTGTTTTTTGTAAAAGGTACTTTTATATTTCTGATTCTGATGTTAAGCATATGGACTGACTGCAATATGTTTGATCCCCTTGAAAACATGAAACTAAATAATCATTGTAGTGTCTTAATTTTAGTCTGTACCACTATGTTCCTTAGATAATGGCAGCTTGCATCTGCTCTTATTATTAGTGATAATCTCCCCTTATTTTAGCTTTTGAATAGAGTCTTTAACATCATGCGGGAAAAAAATCCAGACATGGTCGCAGGAGAGAAGAGAAAGTTTGTGATGAAGCCTCCTCAGGTTGTCAGGGTCGGCACAAAGAAGACCTCCTTCGTAAACTTCACAGACATCTGCAAACTGTAAGTCTAAACTTGAAATTGTCAAGCTGTTTTATAGAGACACACAACCTTTTTTTTTTTGTATGGTTCTTTACCTTACTCCTTTTCTTTTTTTCAGGTTGCATCGACAACCAAAACATCTTTTGGCTTTTTTGCTGGCCGAGTTGGGCACAAGGTGAGCTTGTTTTATGTTTTTATGAGAACTGTTAGATATGCTTGATAAGCTTGTTATCTAGCATACAGTTAACACTGCATGGCAAGTAGCTAGTTTTCAACACCTGAAACTTCTGTCATTTAATTTATTAATTTTTTTTGGCCTCTTCTACCTCCAGCAATCTCAGAAATGTGATCCATTGAGCTGATGTTTAACTTATTGCAGTAAATATTAAAACAGTGTTTTGGAATGGCAAATGTTTGTTTTGAAGTTGTATTAATTCAAATTTTATAAATAAACTATTTGCTGAAGAAGAAATTCTTCATTTTTTTTTTTTTTTTTAAAGAGGCCTATAATTGAAAAGAGCCTATAATGATCTTCTGTCCATATGTAATCTCTAAGTGAACTATTATTTTGTTTTATGGGCAGCAGCACTCAACCAATGGTTGTTTTCCTTCATCGGATGATGATTAACCTTGCAAAATATGCTCTCAGTGTCTGGGAAGCTCAGGGTTTAATTTTCCAACGTCTCTTTGCGACTGAAACCCTCCACCAGAACACTTCATTTGCACGTTTTGCTGGAGGCATTTCACATGATGTCAGGGAGAAACCTGAATCAGTTGAGAAAGGCATTGCTGCTCTAGAGGGAGCGACTGACCCTGTGATGCTTTCAGAAGGCATTATTAAAAGATAAGCAGGCTGATTTCAGTGCTCAACACTCATTTCAGCGCCTCATTGTGTTCACCCGCATGTATCTCAGAAGACACATGAAAGGAAACCGATCGATTTTGCCTCCTGGATATTTACGGATGATTTTGGTTTTGAAAGAGATCAGTCTCATACATGAGCAGAATTCTTCTTTCTGTAGCTGGAAACAGGAGCTTTGGGATCTGGAAAGATTATAGAAATTAATTGGTGGTGTGAATTTATGTATTTTTATTTAGAGGTCCACTAACCATTGTTTGACTTTTCAGCGGATCCATAGATGGAAACAATCAGCTCGTCATCAAAGGCAGATTCCAGCAGAAACAGATAGAGAATGTCTTAAGAAGATATATAAGTGAGTGTTTATTTGACTGTTGAATTATAAAAAATAATGTCCTTAAACACAGTATTTATGCTGTTTATGCAAATTGAAATGGCATAAGGGTTTCACTGAATAATAAATTAATTTTTACTCTTTTTTTTTTTATTTTTTTTTTTATATATATATATATATATATAAGTACTAAAATAGTATTTTAGTATTTTATGTTTGCTTTTAAATAAGTATCTATCTATATAGACACAAATATATGTGTGTGTTTCTTAAGTATAAAATATTGTATATAATATTAGCATAATTTAATAATTTTATAATTATAATAATTGAATATACATACATGCCATCAGGCACATATATAAAATATAATTACTCTATATTGCTTATAGCATATTTATAGGCTTATTGCCGTAATTTCAATATGCATCCTGTGTATATTTTATTAATAGGGTTGGGAACCGTTTTTTTTGAAAATGGTTCTGGTGCCACGCGTGACCAAGCGCTGCGAGCAGCTTTGCACCGGCGTTTCCTGTAAAGGATGTCACAAACCAAATGACAGAAATGCCGCCCTGCCTCTTTAATTACTGAGCACATCGTTTTCCACGACTGTACGCGCACTCGTGTCTTTGATAACTGTGCGCGTTGTTTTGTCTGACTGTACACGTACTGCCAGCGCACAGCTCCTGCCGCCACTAAATTATATTATATTTGTCCTATATTGTCATTAATATACATACTGACTTCAGCTTGGACCACTAAATAAATAGACTGTTATTGTTATGCAAGTATGAGGGTTAGATTATTTAGTGTACAGGAGTGATAAAGTGATGGAAAACATTTATTTTCATGCATTTTAAATGTTTAAAAATGTGGAAACCACTCATTGCATCACACCATCTCCTGACCGCATCATTATTTGTAAAATAGGGGCTTTATGGAGTGTGTGTATACATGGTTATTATAAGTATAACAGTTAATATTTCATTAATTTAGGGAAATGAACAAGTGTCTCAGCCCTCAAGGGACTATTTGGCCAACCAGCTTATTCCTAAAATGTTATAGATAGTTTAAAAAACATCAACTTTGAAGCACATGTGATTGATGGACTAGCATTTCTCAACATTACTCAACACTACATTCAATGAAGGTAAAATAGTGAAAAAATAATAGTAGTTCATTTAAATGGAACCGGAACGGGAAAATTTCTTACGATACCCAACCCTATTTATTAATATTGCATAGACAACAATATGCATCACATTGGGGAAAAAGCAAACCTGTCCTAAGCGATGTGTTTTTGTGTTGCAGAGGAGTATGTGACGTGCCACACGTGTCGGTCTCCTGACACAATCTTGCAGAAGGACACGCGTCTGTATTTCCTGCAGTGTGAGACGTGTCACTCCCGCTGCTCCGTCGCCAGCATCAAGACCGGATTCCAGGCCGTGACGGGCAAGAGAGCGCAGCTGCGTGCCAAAGCCAACTAACACCATCACACACCTTACACGGCCCGTCTGAACACCTGCACTCCACCACCAAACTCAACAAATCCACTCACCCAGTCTGTTCAGGAAGTCTGAAATTTGGAAGCGAGTTCTCGGCCATCTCAAATGCTTCATTTCATTTCCTTCAGCTCCTTTGAGCTCTGAAATAGCCTATGCACAGGAAGAGAGTGTCGATTTGTTCGGTCTGGCTGTGGAGCAGAGAGAGCGCAGAGCCTGGAGGATTTTATGAATGAACTGTTGGTGAAATTTGTTGTTGCTGTATTACCTTCAGAAAAACAATTGAAATAAAATGCATACCAGCTGGGCAAACACATGCAGTGTATGTTTCTGAAAAGGCATATTGCTTTACATTTAGAGAGTTTGAATGGGATTGAGAAATCAGCCTGATAATTGGCTTGAAATGTACTGTATGATTATGTGACCAGATGCTAATTTCTGCCTCTTATGTTTTTCTCTTTAAAAACAAGTTGAATATATGTTGACTGAACATCTCTTAAAAGAACTGGAAGAGTGTTTTTTTTTATTAATAAGAGAAATGCAGTATCCAGTTTGTACTTTTTTCCATTACTGAAACTAATTAGTTTGCTCGTTCTCTAGATTCTGTGTTTTTTCCTGCAACTGAGGAAAATCTCATGTCATAAATTGCGGATTAAAATTCTAATTAATAGGAATTGTTGCAAATTTAGTTATAATTCTGTCCTCCGTATTATACAAATATTTGGGGGGAAAAGTAATTTTAAGGCCTTTCAATCACAGTGTCATGTGAAAATCTTTTAAAAAGTTAATTGCATGCATTTTATTTTTTTTTAAATGCATTTTTTTTTTCTTGAATTTTTCATTTTCCTCATCAAGACTTTGAAGGGAATTGTTGCAAATGTAGTTATTTTTGTGCTCCATATTATACAACTGTTTGAGGAAGAAAGTAATTTTAAGGCATTGTAATCAATTTGTCACCCAAAAATGTTTGAAAATTTTTTTAAACGTCAAATGGACTTTGAAGGGAATTTTCAAATTTTGTTACATTTTTTTTGTACTCCATATTATGCAGTTATTTGTTAAAAAAAGACTTGAAGGCAATTTATCCACTTTGTCATTTAAAAATCTTTTAAAAAGTTAATTGCATGCATTATATTTTTTTAAAATGCATTTTCTTCTTGAATTTTTCATTTTCTGTTTTTCCACATTTTTCTTCTCTAAAACAGGTTTAAGTTATTCTGCTTTAAAAACACAGGGTGGCCGCGGGTCCTTAAAAAGTCTTAAAATGTATTAAAGTTTTGCTTAAAAAAGGCCTTAATGTCTTAAAAAGTCTTAAATTCAGATTCAGTGGGTCTTAAATATTTCAGTCTCATTACCGCAAAAGTTTCAGCAGTCTGACGGACCCAGTGACTGTTTACAATCATTGGACAGACGGAAGATTTTTTTCTCGGCGCTGTAGTTACTGCGTCATCAGAGAGAATTGCGGTAGCAGAATGCAGGTCGAATACCACCAGCTCGCTGACCAGCCTCCTAGCTGCTTTAAATGGGTTAATGCAAGTTTACTGAAAAATGGCTCGAGGATTTTACTTGCCCGACGTGACAAATAGCCTGATTAAAACTTGTGACATTTTATTACATTCAGCGTAAACAGCGATTGATAATGGATAGTGTATTTCTGGTATCAATGTTGCGCTGTTGAGGCTCATGCTGCCTGTCTCTGTGAGAGACTTATATGGAGAAATCAAATCAAATGAACATAATTTAAAAAAAAAAAAAAAAAAAATCAAATGAACATAATGGCAAACATAAAGAAACTCACAGAACAAACATACTGAGGTAAAAATTCAAAATGTTTAGTTTATTTATAACATGATGACGATGATAACATACCATGACAAGGGGACTATTTTGCTAAATATTTTCATGATTGCGAATGTTACATTGATTTTGGCTCAAGAAACAAGTAAAGTAGTTACTTACATTTTAGACAGAATATTGACTGTTTTGTTCTATTTCACCAACGAAAATAGTTCCAAACAAAGATCAGAAGTATTGCACATTCTCCAAGCAGCACTCAACGTTTTTGTTACTGAATGATTCAGTGTTTTGAATGAATAAGTGACTTACCGCCACCTACTGGTGGTTTAGTTAGTTTAAAAGTATGCATTTTTCCACCAACATTTCTTGTTTGTATATTCAAAAAAAAATTATTTAAAACATTAATCTCATAACATTATTTATTGCGGTTGTAAATTTGCAGTGCAAATTATTTAATTTGATTTCTAACAGCCCTGTTGTGTATATTCAATTTCTTCATAAGTTGTAAGAATTTGACATGAAAGATGACGCATACATTTAATA
Source organism: Tor tambroides (assembly GCA_021397915.2). Classification (NCBI taxonomy): domain Eukaryota; kingdom Metazoa; phylum Chordata; class Actinopteri; order Cypriniformes; family Cyprinidae; genus Tor; species Tor tambroides. Next base: position 104,717 of record JAFVLL020012798.1, on the reverse strand, counting down.
AGGTTAAAAAATATTTGACTTTATGAAGGTAAATAACAACCTGGTATAAATATTAAAAACATGCAGATTTAAATATGTAAAAGCTGAATAGAAAACTGATGAAAATATTGCTTCGTTTACACCACCAAAAATATTGCTGATGCAGAGCTTTTGAGGGGATATTTTGTATGGGATATTGTCTGCAGATATGAAAAGTTCTCTGTATATCGTAATAATAAATAGCATTTTTGACAGCGATGATATTTTGTTTTCTTTTTAAATTTAAAAACACATTAAATATTACATTTACGTATGTAATATAATGTGTACTTCCTTCACAGGTTTGGTCTTAAATTTTATATAAGGTGGTATTAAAAAGGTCTTAAAAAGTCTTAAATTTAACTTGTTCATATCTGTAGACACCCTGAAACAGTTATCATAGAATGTTAACACATTACAATAGCATTAATAAAGGGTATTATGGACATTTTAAACTTGCCCAGAACTGATAACTACCCTGAAAAATGTGCAAAAATTGCCTTTGCATCGGTCCAAATGAATCCAGTCTTTGCCTGTTTAAGCTCCAAAGTGCCTCAAAATCCCACTGACATAAATCAAGGAGTGTTGTACTGACACCCAGCATTCCAGTGTATTCCTGTACATGTGATTCTCTAACCCAAACACCGTCCCTCAGCGCTGCGGGCCTCTTTCTGTAAACCAACACACTTGTTTATGCGACTGCTCCAATTGACAGCTGAAAGAGAGTTTGGTGTGTCGGTCAGTCAGTCATCCTGGAGCAAAACACATTGGTAAGAAGTAAATACAAAACACGAACCTCATCAGTGCGCACAATGCCAACCGATCCATATTTTGCACATCAGGTATGAAGGATGGTGTGTAAGGCCTTTTCTCCTCATGTTCAGGAGAAATTACTAGCACTGGTAAAATTGCTAAATTGCTTCCTAATGCAAGTTCAGTATTAACTGGCATCCGTTGCCGGGCCTGGCTATTTTCAGTGTTTTTGTGTTAAAGTAGTTCCATATATACAGCATATGTGTTTTGGCCGTGGTTAAAGGCATTACCAGCTCCAGGGACTAGAAGGAGAGTCATAGCAGCGGCTTCTGGTTAACATCCTACATTACTCACTTATAAGGTGACACAGGGATGAATAATGAGCAGGGTTTCTACACTCTTAAAAATAAAGGCACTTCACGATGCCTTAGAAGAACCTTTTTGTCTAAATGGTTCCATAAAGAACCTTTAACATCTGAAGAGCCTTTCTGTTTCACAAAAGGTTCTTTGTGGTGAAAGAAGGTTCTTCAGATTATAAAAAGGTAAGGAAGAGATGGTTCTTTGTGGAACCAAAAATGGTTCTTCTATGGCATTGCTTGAAGAACCTTTTGAAGCACCTTTATTTTTAAGAGTGTAGACTGACCCGGACATGTCTCTGCTGCATGGGAGGAAATGTGTTGGAGTGCAATAAAAGTAACATCCGTCTGGCTGCTATGCACAAAGCTGAACTTATCGCCATAGCTGAAGCCAAAACGCTTTAACCGTTGCTTATTTGTTGCCAAATGTCTGAGTTTTGACATGCTTAACGCCTTGAACGTATTCAGAAATTTCTCTCTGTTATTATTTTTAATTATAGATGATCCATATGGTTATGTATTACAGCCTGAATGTCAGATACTGTAAATCACATTCAAAACCAGAATCCCAACTACTCACATATATCCTTCTAATGTCTTAATATCTTGATTTTTTCTTTAAATTCAGAAGCAAGTTGCATTAACAGCCATTATATTAATACTGTCTTAAAGGGGCAGTTCAACCAATCATTTACTCACTCTTCTGTCAATTCCAAACTTGTAAGACTTTTCTATGGAAGCCCATTTCCGCCCACAAACTAAAAAACTAAAATTCTGTCACTTTTGATTTCATGTTTCAGAATTTTTTCTTGCAATTCTATCTAAAAACTTGCAATTTAGACAAAAAAATCAGAATTTTCAAGACTCAAATTTGTGACTTTTTTTTTACTCGCAATTTTGAGTTTACATCTCGGAATTCTGATATTTTTCTCAGCAATCTGAGTTTACATGTCACAATTCAAGTTTAAAAAAAAAAAAAAAAAAAAAAAAAACTTCAGAATTGCAAGTTCATATCTCAAAATCCTGGCTTTTTTCTTAGAATTGCAAAATTCGTTCTGAGAAAAACGCCAGTTAAAATTTTGAAAAAAATATTTTTAAATGGACTTTGAAGAGAATTGTTTCAAATGTAGTTATATTTTTTGTACTTCATAGGTAATTGTAACTTTTTTTCACATTTCAGACTTTTCCTTGCAGTTCTTTATAAAAATTTGCACATTCTGAGAAAAAAGTCAGAATTGTGATATAAAATCAATTCTAAAAAAAAAGACCATTATCTCACAATTCAGACTTTTCAGAATTCATATCTTGCTTTCTGACTTTTTTCTAGTAAGTGAAAGAAAAATGTTTGAATTGTGACAAACTCAGAATAGCGGGCAAAAGTTTTTTGGAAAAAAAAGAATTGTGAGATAAAATGTTGCAATCATCTTTTTTTCTTTGCTGTGGTGGAAACCAGTTTCCACGATTTTTCTTTTGTGAAAAACAAAATAATTTCAGACTGAAGTCATAGATCAGAAGGTCCAATTATGATTTAAACATGAACTCAGTTAAAAATCTGTTCACAATAAGATTTATAAACATGCATTTAGAAAACAGATTTAGGCCTGCTTGAAGGAAGTTCAACTTTATAAACTGTATGGACAGCATCCAGTAGACCTGCTCTTTCAAATGAGGCAATTGTGGTGTTCTTCTAAATGTTTTGGACCTCATTGATTGCTGTTTATGGCTTTAAAAGCAGTTGCAATATAGCAATGCTTCTTTTTACAGTCTTCCTTCAGGCTGCGTTAGACTGAACGTTCTCTCCCATCCAGACCTCAGAACAAGATGTGCCTAGTAACATCTACTTCAATCCGCTTAACGACATATCTAACGGAGGAGGAATAAATCATTTGTCTTAAAGGTAAAGATTATATTAGACAGGGTGCGGAAGATTAGCCTAAATATTAGCATTCCTAGCGGGTAACATTTAAACACGTGGAGAAAGACATCTCACAAGTCATCATAGTTTATTTACATCTGTAAATATCTCTTGCAGTCTTGAAAGTGCAAGCAGAAGAAATATGCACATGTAATTAAAAATAGCCAACCTTTCTGATTCCGACTGGCGTATAAATAAAATGAAAAACATTTTCCAAAAGCACAAACAGACATGAAAGGAGGAAGGACAGAAATAGGATGAGGCTATTTACATATGAAGCACCCAAATGTGTAGAAAAAAATGCATGTTAATAGTGTTTTGTGGGGAGCATGAATGCAGAATGTCTGTGAAATTGATCCCCATCTGTTGATGTTGCTCTCAGGAACTCTGGCTCTTTTTGTAATGGATTCCTGCTTCCTCCCTCCCACAAAACAGCTAGTTTAGCTGTCTGTCTCATTGACAGCTGATGCTGGAGTTTGACGGCGCCTGTTGGTTTCGGTGTCTTCCCGCTGAGTCTGTGGTATTAAAAAAAGTTTCCAGTCGACAGTGTTCTCCAACTCCCTGCTGTAATAAATACAAAAAAGGAAGACGAGCATTAAGATGTGATAGTGGAGAAAAAAAAGAGATGCGCAAAGGAGGGGGGCTGGAATGAAAAGATCTCTCCGTCAGCACTCGCATGTGGTTTTATTCTTCCCAAACTGCCTTTAAAGCTAAAAACTCAAAATAAACTACGTTTTGTCAAAATTCAAGGACAACTAACACAATCAGAAATCAATATATCATGGTAAATTTACAGAAACTACAAACCAAATGGACTAAATGGTCTTTTGAAAGTCTCTGGTGTCTTTCAGCTTTTATTGCACCAATTACCACTCAGAGAGAGTGAAATGGATACTGAGATTTTCGAAGCGGGGAACCTGAAGTTCTCTATGGTCCAGAACGAGCGTTATCTGACTTTCAAGATCTGTTAGTCTCCTTATGCACTCATTGATCCAAATCACTGCAGTCACTGAACCACAAAGCCATGTGCACAAATCTCACAAACCCTGTCAAGAACTATATTATATATATATATATATATATATATATATATATATATATGAATTATCAAAAATGTTGTCACCAAGCAATAAGTATAAAAATATACTTTTATATACTATATTTATACTATTTCTAACTATATGCATGTATCACTCAGATACTATTATAGTTTTACTAATACTTTGAATTAGCTGTCATGATCACATATTGTTAAAATTTTAGTTATTTTAGCAATTTGTCATTTTTATTAGTTTTTTTTTTTTTTCCCCCAAACATATCTAGTTTATTATTTCAGTTTTAGTTATTTTACTGCTTCAAGTCAAACAATGAAAATGAGAAATGTTGCCTTGGCAGTTAGCTGAAATGAGATGAATTTCAAGTAACAGAATTTCAGATTTAGTTCACTATAATAACCCTGATATGTATACAGTATTTTTAAATACTAAATGAAATAAAAATTATTGCATTTTTTTAAAACAATGTTTTTAACAATACAGGTCATTAATATATAATGGGCAGTAAAAGGTGCTTACTTGTCATGAAAATAATGCAATAATGCAAAAAATCCTAAACATCTGCTTCATTTTCCTACCACAAAATATCATTTCTTTCTTTCTTCTTTTGATTCTGGGGTGAAATATGACCTGGGTGTTTTTTTTTTGTTTTTTTTCATGAGATTAAACCACAACAGCATGACAGCCAATGTAAAGTACCGCTGAAAATCTCCTAATGCAGACAATTTCATAGAGGCAAGCATGACCAATCGCCAATTTGTGCTCAGTGTGATGTTAACTTTGGTTTGGCCTTTCAGGGAAACTGCAGTCGGTCGAATAAGAGGAGGGCAGAAGTTAGTGGTGGGGATAAGATTGTGGTCAGGCAGATTAGTCGGACAAACAGAGTCGTGATCCCCAAACAACACACAGAAGGATCAGGTGGAAACCGCCATCAGATTCCACATTGTCCTGTGTATTATGTAGCCAAACATATGGCAATGTTTATACTGAAACAGCAGAAGTTGAGCCGCTACACCTTGAAAACAGATTAGTAAGAATAACCACAGCTATTTCCCTTCATTTTGATAAACTTTATGCTCATAGGTCACAGACGGGGATGGCGCTGTGTGTGAAACTCGCTCAGACCACCAAAGACGGACCTGATAAAGCAGTGCTAACATAATTACTCCAATCAGAACGAAACTGTTCAGACATATACGTGGCAAATACCCAGAATGTCTCTGCCTGTCTAAAAACAAAAAGACATATTTGACCTCTGGCGACTTTACAAAAAAGTGTTTGGGGGTTCAAAACTTCATCTTCTGGATGAACATTATTTTCTTAAGCCGTCTGGTGTTTTGTTGCCAGTCAATTTATGAACATATACAGAACATGTCCCAAATAGTTTGGCTCAGCAATATATTTGCACAAACATGTTAACCAAACTTATATTTATTTTGAACAGTATACACTACCGTTCAAGAGTTTGAGTCAATAAGATTTTTAATACTTTTATTCAGCAAGGATGTATTAAATTGATCAAAAGTGACAGTAATAGGCATATGCCGGTATCAAATTTTCATGTTGCGATTAATTGCTAATGTTTTTATCACGGTATACGGAATTACGATATTGAAATTGTTGCAAAAAGTGTTGTCAATACACTATAACAGGTTTACTAACTTTTTTTTTTTAGAACAAAAAGAACTGAACATTTAAATAAAATAAAGCAATACACAATGTATAAAGTTAAAATTTTTTACACAGATTAAAGTGCAAAAGAATTATAAAGACCAATAGGTAACACTTCACAATAAGATCTCATTAGTTATCCTTAGTTAATGCATTAACATTAATAATGAGCAATAGCTACATTTGCTACAGATGTTATTAGTAATCTTTGTTTAAAAAAAAAAAAAATTCCAACTCTTAGTTCATGTTAGTTCATTAAATAACAACTTTTGATTTTAAAACATGTTATAAAATTTAGGAATTATTTAAGATTAATGACTGTTTAGAAGAATTTTTCATTGGCAGTTTGTGTTAACGAATGAAGCCCTAATGTAAAGTGTAACCAAAAATCTGAATGGCTGTTTAAATCATTTAAACATTTCAGAAACAGAAAGTAGCGCAGCTGCTTTGTTTACAGGGTTTTTGGGGTAACGGCTGCATTTCTGCTGTCAGAGAGTGAATGCGAATGCGAGTGAATCAGAGTGCGCTTGTGCATTGTGACCAGTTGATGGGAAAAGTATACTTAAAATGCATTCAAAAAAATTGGAATAATTTGTAATAATTATTCACGGTATTTTGAAGCGATATCGTGCATATTCATCATCATGATATATCGCATTACCTAATATGTCACATGCCACAGTAAAGACACTTATAATGTTACAAAAGATTTTTAATGCTGTTCTTTCAACTTTCTATTCATCAATATACCCTGAAAAGATATACCACAAAAAGCAGCACAACTGTTTTTAACAGCTGATTAGCAAAGCAGCATATTAGAATCAATTCTGAAGGATCATGTGACACTGAAACCTAGCATAATGCTGCTGAAAATTCAGCTTTGCATCACAGGAATAAGTTACATTTTAAACTATATTCAAATAGAAATGAGTTATTTTAAATTGTAATAATATGTGACCACAAAACCATTCATAAAAGCACAGAACCATTTATACATCCTCTGAAAGCTGAATAAACAAGCGTTCCATTGATGTATGGTTTGTTAGGACAGGACAATATTTGGCCAAGATACAACTATTTGAAAATCTGGAATCTGAGGGTGCAAAAAAAAAAAAAAACGCCTTTAAAGCTGTTCTTAGCAATGCATATTACAAATCAAAATTTACATTTTGATATACTTACAGTAGGAAACTTACAAAATATCTTCATGGAACATGATCTTAGTTTCCTAATGATTTTTGGCATTAAAGGATAATTTTGACCCATTCAATGTTTTTTGGCTATTGCTACAAATATACCTGTGCTACTTCAGACTGGTTTTGTGCTCCAGGGTCACATATTTCACAATATTAGTGCTTTTACTGCATTTTTGATCCAATAAATTCAGTCTTCGTGAGCATAGGAGACTTCTTTCAAAAACAAATATTGACAACACATTTTTGAATGGTAGTGTATATATTGTTGTATAATTTAAATCACATTTTGTGAGATGTTTAGCTTGAAAAGTTAGCTTTTTAGTAGAAAAACATTGAACAGTCCTCAACAGTCAAGAAACGGCCAAATAATGTCCTGCTTTCATGCTTACTGGATCTTTAGCGAGACACTAAATTGAACTGAATGAATTACCCGGTGAAACCAGATTTAGTGGTTTGTACTCACTAACTTCATTTTTACAATCTGTTTTCTGCATGAAGAACAATCTTGATTAGATCTTGAAACTCAAGCTTGGAAACTTGTAAAGCATCTCATGGTTTGAATTATCACGGTGATCCAAGAACCCACTGTCCCAGCTTTGAGTTCTTGCCTTTTATTGAAGAATGGAATCCATTTCAGATATGTGATTGTTTTCCTGAAGAGAGAAGAGACAATAAATCATTTTTAAGAGACTGTTAACTTTAACATTCATATGGTACGATGTGTGAGCGCTTTGATTTATAAACCGATGAGTCAAGTTGTTTTTAAGAACATATTCCCTACTCTCATAGTCTCTGGTCTTCTGACCTTACGATATCATGTCCATTTCTCATATAAATGTCTTCCTGCCTCCATCCATACATCTCTTACCATGTCTTCGTCGCACTCCTCGTGTGTGTGATCCTCGCCCTCCTCCACATCACTGTGCTGCAGCTCCTCTGACTCTGAGCCCGACTCGTCCTGAGACAGTTCGCTCTTCATTTCATCTGCCCTCTGCAACTCTGCACACAGACAAACGTTTATGGACATTTACGTACGCCACATTAATGAAGGAATATGGGAAAGTGTGTTGCTGTAGCTTGTCATCAGACTTTTTAACCCTGTTTTTTTCCCCAGTCTTAACCCAGACTTCTAAACTTCTTTTTTTAATTCAAGTATAGCACGACATGAAGGTGGACTTGTTTACAATTATAAACTGCAATTTTTACACTACAATTATTTTGTTGTAAAGAAAACAGATTATTAAAGCATGTTTTACAAGAAAATACTATTTCAGTTTTTCTGCTTCAAAATTTCTAATTTAATTCCGTGTGTTACTTGCCTTTTCTTTGCAATTGTTTGTGAAATTTACTACCAACATTTTTTTTCTACACAAAATTTTACTTGCTAAAAAGTATAAACTACCAATCTGAGGGCAGAAGGTGTGTAGTAGATTGTGCACAACAGGTTTTTCAGAATTTAGAGGGCTTCATACCAAACATGATACAGTACTCTTTTCAGCTGCTGTACTGAAGTAACTGTCTCTATTTCCACTGCTTAAACACAGCGAGTATGTCAGTATGCCTTAGGGAGAACCACAGTCCAAATTCTCACATCCTAAACAACCAAGACACCTCTGTAGGGACACGTCTCAAGAGCAGACATGTGAAAAAAATATCTTGGAGCTCGCTTTTACACATCAGCCCAGTTGAAAAGTTAGGAGAAGGCCAGAATAAGAGCTAGTCGACTTTCCTCCCTCACGAGGCGTCTCATCCTCAACAGTCAGCAACACTTGCATACATGCACAGAAATATGCTTCGCTCTGGGGGGACATCATCATTGATTAGCCACAAACCATTAGCCACATCATAACAACTCATAGACAGACGATGAAGGAGAACGAAGAGGTTTTCCGTGTGTAAATAAACACAGGAGGCATGTTGCATTCTGTGCTAATGCTTGTCAAATTGACCGCTGATGTGAAACAGGGGGACAATTCTGCAAAGTTGGATTGGAGCCACCGAGCCGTAAAAGTGTTGAACCACGAATGGCTCGTGCGACGGCGCCGGTGCTGCGGTGAGTCAGCGCTTTGCTGAGTGCGTTTGTGCAGAGAGTAAACTGCTTGCTGTGGTTTCCATATGATTAAAAAGCCCTTTGAAAGCTTTTCTCAAAAAATAATTACTGCGAGAATGGTAAAACAGGCATATTTTGATGAAATCGTTTCTAATAGAATACAACCTTGATTTATCACCGAACAACCAGGCTTGTATAGTATAGAATATTATAGTATTGTGTGCGTACTGTATATATGCATTACTGTTTAAATGCCTGGAGTCAGTTTATTCAGCAAGGACGCATTACATTTATTAAAAGTGACAGGAAAGACTTCCACATTGTTACAAAAGATTTCTTTTCAAGTAATTGCTGTGTGTTTGCACTTTCTATTGATCAAACAATCCTGAAACAAATGTATCATGGTTTCCACAAAAATATCAAGCAGCACAACTGAAATATAAATGCATATTTTATAAAAGTACTTTTTTGAAACACTTGAATCATTCAGCATAATTGTACACAAAGTATTAGCATTAGTTAAAACTAAAGCTAAAAACATGAAATCATTAATATTTTTGTTTAATATTTTTGTCGAAGCTGATACTTTAAGATTCTTTGATGAATAGAAAGTTCAAAAGAACAGCGTTTATTTGAATGTGTCCTTGCTGAATAAAAGTATTCATTTCTGTCAAAAAAACTAAAAATATCTTACTGATCCCAAACTTTTGGACAGCAGTATATGTTTGCGTGTGTATAGGATATATATTTGTCATATGCCATTATACCTGTGGCACAGTATTTGTCCTCTGTGATTTGGTCAAGGCGTCCCAGCAGCGCGTCGATGTTGGACTTGATCTGTGTCAGTTCTGATTTGATCGCTTGCAGCTCAGTTGATTTCACTGCTCACACGTACACACACAAGGTTGACAAAAGAACAATGTTTTAGATGAATAAATCAGATTTATATATTGCCATAAAACCAAAAACAGAAATAAAAAGCAAGGCACTGGTACTTGGTTGTGGAACTATAATGGAGCACTGCCCAAGACAAAAGGTTCCTCCTCTGCTGCCATATTGCAAACATCCTAAATCCTAAACCTGTCAAATGGCCCAAAGCCAGTTCAAGAGTTCAAGCGGTCCATAAATTATCTCAGAGCACTGAATCAGAACAAGATCTTGAGATGTCACGCACTGGAATTAAGCTACATTTCTGGACATTTCATAACTGTCTTAAAGATCTTTTGATGTTTCAGCACTCAGCATACAGTATGTATAGGTCAGTAACACAGGAAACAACCGATGCAAAAAAGAAACTGAACTTACATTTGTGTTTGACAGAGCTGTTGGGAAGGATAGTGGATCTGGTCAGGAGTTTGACAGGTAATGACTTCACCCTGCGGACGACCGGCACTGCCACGCGGGGGCGCTTTACTGGAACCACTCTGGGCACCGGTGATACTCTGCCTCGGTACTCAAACAGTCTGGAGACCGAAAGAGACGTATGAAGAAGATAACCACTTCATTCAACCGTCAGTGAGTTTATAGGTCATGCTCAGGAAACTACAGAATTTGTGGCTTTTCATTTTATTTTAATTTTTTATTTTTCCTCAAATCAATTCACTTAAAGTTTACTGCTAAACTTTCCAGAAATCATATTTTCCCACCTCAGACCCAAAGTAAACACCAAAACATACTCAGGCTTGCCAAGTATGCTACAAGTATAAGTATACACATACTAAAAATAAAAAAAGAAAATAGATAATAAAATACAAATAGAATAAGTGAATAAAAAAAATTAACATATACAAAATAGACAATAGACATGTACAGATATGCAAAAGAAATTCTCTCCGCAATAAGTGGTCAACATATTAGTTTTCAATTACGCATTCTTAAAATATGACCACCAATACAACATATGCGAGGATGTCAGAAATATAAAACCATTATGTTAAAAAAAGGAATTGAATTTAATATAGAAGTATATAGGTTAATTAATAAATAATTATAATAAATGTATATACATGTGTATATTTATAATAAATGTGTATATTTAATACTTTCGACATGCTTGTTATCCATTGTTGTTATTGTTAACTAAAACTAAAGTTATAATTATTTAAAACTGTTTTCAGTAATTGAGATAAATGTAATAAAATACAATTATTAGATGAACATGAAATGAACATTACAAATGTTGTGCATTTTAATTACTAAAATTACTAAAACTGAAATAAATTTAAAGCTTAACAGAAATATTAAAAAACTAAAAGAAATGGAAAAAATGAAAATGAAAGGAAAAAAAAAAAAAAAAACTAAATCAAAACATTAATAAATACTACAAAAATTATATAAATAATACCAAAATAAATAACACTGGTATTATCTTCTTTTTGTTACAATCGTCTTTTGGTAAGGTCATTTCCTTGGTAAATTCTTGGATGGATTTTGCCCATCAATTGTAGAAGTGTGTTCATGTGTTGTTGGGGAAAGCAAGAGTATGATCTTTGAGTCAGAGCATACCTGCTTTCCATCCATCATACAGCAACTCCTCACGAACAGAGTGGGAGATGTGCCCGACTTAAAAGGAGCTCAACATCTCCATCTCATAGCATAAACCGACAGCGTACGTCTTTTCATTGTGGCCAAATGAGCTGAAATGAGGCCAGAAGCAAATAGTTTGCGATCCAAGTCGATCCTAGAGCTCTGCTGTCAGGGATGAAGGAGGTGATGTGGCATGAATGAAGTGAGAGAAGATACTTTTGCCTTCAAAGGGAAGCACGTCTGCTGCCCAGACAGGAACCTAAAAGCAACCAGCTGGCTTCCCACATGCCATCTACGCGGCTTCACCGACTGATCCGCCATCCTAGAGATCTAAATTATTGGATGCGTTTGCTGTAAAATATCGACTGGAGTCAGCGTCACCCTAAGACGGCTGTAAGTCAGGGAGCAGAGATCACAGGAGAGATATCAATAAACATGTCAGCTCATCATATGGACGCAATATCCCTTACATCTGCAAACAAGTACGTCCAGCTGAGTCTCGCAGCAGGGTTTCCATAGCTACTGAAAAGGGACGCTGGCCAACTGCACGCTCGCCCAGCCAAAGTTTGCTTAACGGGTCATGGAGGGAGTTCTTGTGAAGTGCATATTTTTTCCTCCGTCTTTCTTTCTGCAGCTTACAGCTGTGTGTGAGAGAGTTTTTATGAGTTCCTTTAATTCTGCCAAGTTGTGAGAAAATATATTATGACAGGAAGAGCCGTGCTAGAGAGAGAACACTGTGCCTGACTTCATTACAAGTCACTGCTGGGTTACTGCACTAAAAACCGCCTGACTGCTAGGTTATGAGTTCAGGTCAGTCGATTTCAGTGCGAGCAAAAAGTGCTCCTGTACTCAATCAGTATACTACATATCTTTAATAAATGGATTATTTATTTAGCGTGACAACTAATGCATGACAATGTTTTTTAGCAAACGGTCTCTTTCCGTTCATCAAAGAATCCTGAAAAAAGGGTATCACGGTTTCCACAAAAATATGAAGCATTACAATTATTTTCAATATTGATAATCAGAAATGTTTCTTGAGCAACAAATCAGCATATTAGCATGATTTCTGAAGGATCATGTGACATTGAAGACTGGAGTAATGATGCTGAAAATTCAGGTTTGCAACAGGAATAAATTACATTTTAATATATATTAAAACAGAAAGCAGTTACTCTCAATTGTAATAATATTTCACAATATTGCTGGTTTTACAGTATATTTGACCAATTAAATGCCGCCTTTCTCTCTTTCAAAAACAGTAAAAAATCTTGCAGATCCCGAATTATTTAAAATTAAAGATGATCACAATCTTCATAAATGATATGATGCATACTGAATGTTTACAAAGGCTTCCAAATTTAAAAGTTAAATGGCTATAAATCAACCATTTTATAATCAGAAATAATGGTAAATTTTAATTACAGGTGTACTGGTTAAAAAAAAAAAAAAAAAAAGTATTGTCCATCACACACCCTGCTCTGGAAAAGTGCAAATACAAATGAATGGTGATACAAACAGTGAAACGCTGATTGGCTTGTCAAATTAGAGCACAAGGACTGTTGTATACTGGCATATTATTATACCTGGACTGTGAGCTTATGCATTCTGGATGTGACTTTAGTGCACTTCATGTATTTCAACAAAATCATTTGTGCAAAATCATGCACTCACCTGTCATAGAAGTCATCTCTGTAGTAATCATAGTCAAAATCATAACCACTGCAGGGATTAAACAAACAAACAAACAAAAAAAAGACATCATTTTAAATATAGGTGATTCATAGGACTTTCAAAAAATGACCAAAAAAACCCACTAAAAGGTGACTGAAGCAACTTCCAGTCAATTTCAATTTAGATACTGTGAAGTTTTTACTAGATAAAAAGCAACTGAACCTTTACACTATTACTGAAAAGGGAAAAAATACACACACTACACAGGGCAAGTTGTCACAGTGCAAACATGCAATTTATTTACACATCACACTTTTATTTGAAATGCCAGTTTTATTTGAATAGACTACTCCACAAATGTTAGGAGTTGGTAACTTTTTTTTTAAACAAGTGTATGTTTCTATTTTAAAAATCGCACTTATTTCTGTGACGCAAAGCTGAATTTTCAGCATCATTACTCCAGTCTTCAGTGTCACATGATCCTTCAGAAATCATTCTAATATGCTGACTTGCTGCTCAAGAAACATTTCTCATTATGATCAATGTTGAAAACCATGGTTTTTTTCATGACTCTTTGATGAATAGAAAGATCAAAAGAACCACATTTCTTTGAAACAGAATTTTTTGTAACATTATAAATGTCTTTACTCTTACTTTTGATGTAAGAGTTAATTTAATGCATCCTTGCTGAGAATACCACTGAAAGGTTTTGGGGTCAGTCAATGTATTAAATAGACAATATTCAAAAACCTTTCTTAGCAATATTTAAGCAGCGGAACAATTCTAAAACATGAAAAACGGAAATGCAACAGAAAAATATCAAACCACTGTTTTGACACATGTGACAACTTACCCCTAACAGTATCTATGTGTTGCAAGCTAAATATGTTGTTGAGTTGGTTAATAATACACTCTGCTCTGATTCTGCGATCACCTGTATAATGTCGCTGCGGTTCTCTTTAGTCCTTTAGGCCTGTTGGGTTTGGGTTCACCTGCCATGTTAATGTCTGTGAAGAGAAGCGGAAAACACGCATTCAATCTAAAGTTAATGTTTACTTACAAAAAGCAGATTTAAAAAAGTGCAACGAGTAATCACATGACATACGTATTAAACAATGACAGAAGCCTTTCAAAGTGACATCTGCAACGCTTTGATAATTGCACTTCAGGCTGTTATCTAATGACTCTCTAATTATCACGGTGCACTGACATTACGGACACTTTGTCGTTCTGATTTGCATAACCACATGCTCGATGCGTCCACCAGAGGGCACTCGACACCCACTCAACCGGCCCAGAGCGATCCAGCGTCTGCGTTCTTTCCCAAACTCCAGCCTCCAGAGCCTCCTCAGCTTCCACTTCATGACAGGGGGAGAAGCAGAAAGAGAATAATGGATGCAACGGAAGACATGCATGGCTCTGTCACCCGATTTCATATTTCCAACACTCAAGCGAATACAGAGGTGAGCTTTGAGACAGCGAGAGGCGCCAGGTTTGAGGGAGAGATGTCAGCCGTGATGATTTCCTTCAGCTCCGGGACCGATTGGCCTGTGGGGAACGAGTGAGGCCGCGTGAGTGACGGGTCACCGGGGCTGTCAAGTGGAAGCCAAAGGCTCCTTGGAGCGCGAAACAGCGGCTAATCTGACCGCCGAAAAAAACACGCATGTCATCAAGCAGCTGCGGAGGGCTGGAGGGCAAACGAGAGACGGAGAAACAAAGGTTGGAAGCGAAGGAGACAGAGATCGAACTGAATCGAGGAGAGATAGAGACATAAAAGGTACAAGCGAGCAAATGAACAACTGTCTGATGTCCTCAGCGTGACACGAACACCTGCCGCTGACACACCTGTCCTGTTCCTCATTTATCTGAGGGGGCGGGGCTTCAGCGGTCAGTTGCCCGGATACCAGCACAGCTGAGAAACCAATCAGTGTCTAGAGGTCACCTCGTAGAGGACGCACCATTGCTGGCTGGTATGATGAGGCTTAAAACCACCTGATAACTGAAATAGAGCGGTGATCATACGACCCCACATTGACTGACTGTAATTCACTTGAAGGGCACCATTAAGTGGCACACGCTAAAGACACATATATAGATTTCACAGAACCTAGCTCGTGTGCACTCTAGGGCATGAAAGGAATTGTTTATTGGTCTGTGATGAGTTTCTCCGAACACTAAGGCTGTGTTTAGAATTTCCAGTAAAAAAGCATGTATATGGCAAAATGTGAAGTGTACAACAAATGGCACAGAATAGTATACTGCATAATGCAATGCACTTCTAGAGTGATTTCTAGAGTGATGATTGAACCGTAATATCAACTTATGATTATTAAAATCCCCTTTTTGACTTACTATTTGATCAGACTGCTGTCCAATAAATAATTGTTTTTAAATAAATACATATTATTATTATCATATTAATATTTAATATTCCCACTTACATAATAATAGTAATTATATTTGCGTTATTTTTGGTGTACATAAATAACAGCAACAACTATTATTATTATTATACATATCTACTATATTTTTAAAAAATGATTATTATAAAATAAATTTTACAATTTACAATACTAAGCAACTGTTTTTAAACAATTTTAAACAGTATGCATTATTCAGTAAATAACTATAAAATTAGTATGAAATAATAATTGCATTAATTAATAATTATATAAATATATTCATTATTATTATAGTATATAAATATAACAAAATAATAAGAAGGAATAAGGAAATATTATAAATATACATATATATTTATGTGTGTGTGTATATATATAGAGAGAGAGAGAGAGAGAGAGAAAGAGAGAGAGTGTAACTGTTATAACTACTGTTTGAAATGTTTATCATTGCATTTCAAAAACTATTTTAAAAATATAGTTGGCAGTATCCAGTATCCAGTAATCAGTATGCTATTAATTTCATTCCAAACACATGCACACTGATCTCCTGGCATAGTGCATGCTAATCCCTCTAGTAAGTGCCCTACTTTTATTACAAAACAATAAACAGCGTGTTTCAACAACTACATGAAAAAGCTCAATACACACTTAAAATTCACTGAGGTCAAGAACACTGAAGAGCAAAGAATGGCACTGATGTCACATTGGCCTCCTTATAATCTTGATCTACTTGCACTGCACTATATTGACCTCACTTTGACCCCATCACAGTGATGGCCACAGGAAACTGTCATCAATAGATATTAATCTTAACTGCTCCAGTGTCACGGGGCTCGCTCTTGGCAGCAGTCATAGCGCATGCTAACCAAACACTCTACGGGGTGCTTAAAAAGTCAGATTGCTCCTACAGCAAGTGTTGTGCACTTTTTTTTAACCTTGGAGAGATGTCATTCAGATGGGATATATAACACACATATATAATTCATATTATTGTCCAACTCACCGAGGGTCTGTCCAGCAAGCACACGTCCATTTTCTCCAATGACGGCTCCACGAGCGTGTCTCTCATTAGCGTACTGAACGAAGGCATAGCCTTTGTGAACTGAGCAGCCCAACACGCGGCCATATTTGGAGAAGATTGTCTCAACGTCGCTCTTTTTCACCACCGCTGTGTTCAGGTTGCCGATAAACACACGTGAGTTGATGGATTTGGGGTCATTTTTGTTTGTAATGTTGCTCGTCTGGACTTTCAGCGACATCTTGGTTCAAATGTGAACAGCAATCTGGAGAAGAAACAAATCACAGAGGTTTAGACCAATAGCTGTATAATTAGGTACATTTTGGATACAAACCATATTCCTGACTGAATCAGACAAAAAATAGATCAGTTGTATAGATTTCTTAAAAAAAAAAAAAAGACTTAAAACAACAAGCCATGAGCAGCGTTACAATTAGTTTTGTTGTTCCATTAATTGTATAAAATCACTTGGTTTTATAAATGGCAACAACAGAAATATGTAAATAACAGATAAATAGTTAATTTTTTAACACAATAAAATGATAAACTGTTAATTTTCAAATTCAAATAATAATAATAATAATAATACACATTATGATTAATTATTATTAGTCAAAAATGTGTGTATTATTCGTATTTATTATTATTAACATGACTTATTATTTATAAGTAATATTAATAATTATTAAAACAATATAAATGATTGATATTCTAGTAAATTAATTATATAAATTAATATGAATAAAATAGATATTTATTAAAACCCAGTTTTATTATTATTATTATTAGTAGTAGTAGTAGTAGTAGTAGTAATATTCTATATAACAATAAGCAATATTAATTAGTACATATTATTAAAAAATATAGGTTAAATATTCTATATTAATAAATAAATAAATAAATCTTCAAAAATGTATTTTTTAAAAATCCTCTGTCAGGTAATATATTTACTTCCCAAGTCAGGCAATCCACAGAGAGATAGGCCTACAGTATGTCTGGGGCCTTAAAGGTGCTGATTTTGCCCTTGAGCAAACATTACCCTATGAATCATCCTGAACACGGACACGCCCTGACCTATATATCGCTTAATTAATGAATAAGTGATCAAAGCTCTCCTGACACCAGCACAGCATGTTTGATGTACGCCATTTCTCACAGGCAAGACCGGCTACGCCCTACGCAGTAAAATCACACAGAACTGTAATTAGCACACTGATCAAAGTGTTAATGACAGGCCGTAAGAAAGAGCAATCACGCGAGATCGCAATAGTATTTCAGTTGTTTCTTCTAGACTGTAATGGGATTCAGCTTTTCTTAAAGGGATAGTTCACCCAAAACTGACATTTCTGACAATGAGCTTTTTTCTTCTGTTGAGCACAAATTTAGATATTTTGAAGAACGTTGGTATCCAAACGGTTGACGATAGCCATTGACGTCCAACCACAGAACTTTTTTCCACGCTATGGAAGTCAATGGCTACCATCAGCTTTTTGGTCACCAGCATTCTTCAAATTTTTTTTTTTTTTTAGCAGAAGAAAGAAACTCATACAAGGTTTGGAACAGCATGTGCGTGAAGAAATGATATGACAAATAATGACAAAATAATGACAAAAATGTCATTTTTGGGTGAACTATCCCTTTAAGACTCCTCTAGAAGTTCAGAAGAGATCTTAACAACTCCTCAGGTTTGCCAAAGTGTACAACCATAAGTCAGAGCTATCAAGATAAACTCAAACCAATTCAATCCATATAAGTGTTTAGTATGACACCCACTATTCACAATCCAATAAATGGATAAATTACATAGAGGCAAACTGGACTGCATTTCAAAAGATCAACCTCCAATAAAAAGTTTTCCTCTGAAAAGGCTCTGCTTTGCTTCTCATAAGTTTTATAATGAAGGTATATAAGGAGATGAGAGTATTTGGATCTTATTACAAGGACATAAAAGAAGCGTGAGGTTAAAAGATGTGGTGGCTTCTGACTGCTGCAGAAGTGGCCCACCGCTGTTCCTTATTAGCAGCCACCAAACGTGAAATCAGGAGAAAGTGAAGACCAAACCGCAAATCTGTCAGGGTCAATTGACTGTGTCCCAGGTATGACGGAAATAAAGTCTACTGTTAGGGCCGTTCAGACCGCGGCTCCCCTCTGACAGTGTATGATAATCACACAATATTTTCAGAGCAAGCGAACAGGAAGGTCATTTAGTGCGAAAGAGACGTTTCTCCTCTAATTACTAGCGCCTGTGTACATCTCACATTGCTGGGGATTGTACAAGTCTTTGAAGCATGTGCTGTCTTTCTTTCCTCCTTGTTATAATGACTTGGGCAATAAAGGTTTTTGAACTGCACGCTATCATCCTGCTCGCAGAAATAACTAACCAATTCGCTGCATTGTTCGGACCCGCCTTTAAAATCCTGCCTCCATGGGGCCCATTAACACCTGTTAAAGAGTTTCTAAAGAGTTTGGTTGCTGAAAGCATCAGAAGGTTTAGGGATCATGGATTGTAATTAAATGATCGATTAGACTGGGAAAATACTGGACCGGATTCCTACATCACACCATGTTGGACAGCATCCTGACAGAAAGCATTCATGCGGCTGAAAGACTCACACTACCTCCGGCTAACTTAATGAGCTGTGGGTTTCAGCGCTCCCATTTTTCCTCATTATGTCATTCACACAATTAACCCATTCAAGCGTATTATTTTGCATGAGTTTAATCAAATTGAGACCAAAAAGGAAAAATAAGGATGCACCAATTTGGACATTTTTGTTGGATAAATCAAAAACAAAACAAAAAACGTTGTCATTTTTCCAGTTTGAACTTTTTTTTTTTTGCTTTAGAAATATACATTTAATTAAACACATAATATTATAATAATATATAAACATACACCTTTCAAAGGTTTGAGGTCAGTAAGATTCATCAAAAATACAGGAAAAACACTAAATGAAATATTACTACATACTATTATTTTCTATTTTAATAATTTCAATATTTCTATTATTTAAAAAAAAAAATTAAAATGTAAATTATTGCTGAAATATATTTTTTATTGTAGCATTGTACATTATAAATTTACTGTCACTTTTGATCGATTTAAAATAAATATTACTGACCCCAGTCTTTTGAATGTTATTAGAATTATTCAAATGACAATATTATAGTGTCTGCACTATAAAAACATAAGAACACTATCATTGTGATTGTGAATATTACAATTAAAAATGCTTGTGAAAGAGAAAAAAACACATATTACAGACTTCAGAAGGTCAGGTAACTTAAAAGCGTTCTCTTTTTACAACAAAACTCTTTCATAACTCAGTCTGTTTGTTTCATTATGTATTACCTAAGACACAGCCATGATCCAAAAGAATCTTTCTGAGTGAATTAAGAAAATTTACCAGCCATGAAACCATATTTTGCATAATTTTTATTAAAAATATAATTGATAATCAAATATTTGCTGTGCTGATCACTCAACTGTAAAACAAAAATATTTTGTTATTTTATAAATGAAATAAACATTACTGGATTAAGTTTTACAAGACAATACTACTACAGTTTTTCTACAGTGAAATTTACGACCAATTTCTGTGTGAAACTGTTTCAAGCATTTTTTCAGATTATGTCACTCACAGCATACGCAAGTTACTACCTCTTATCAAATATTTATAAACTTGTTTGGGTGATTTAACGCGAGCAATATATCACATGTATTTCAACACTGGTGTTACGAAAAAAAAAAGTTTAAGCATCCTAATAAATCTTCTGATTGTAAATACACCACATAGAAGGAGAAATGTGCATATATAAACACAAACACTTGTATCAGGCGTGAGACTATTGTTCTTGATGCTTGACAAAATCAGTCTAACACATATTAGAACCATCTAAAACAGATTACGAGCAGAAATAGAACCAAAACAACACCAATTATTATTATTATTAATTTTAATGACTAATTTTACATAAATTTTTGTATTGATTTTATTAAATTATTAATTTTATCATAAATTATAGTATAGATCATTAATAATCAGCGTTGTGCATACTCATGGATTTAATTAATAATTAGCAAATACAGTGCACAGCATAAATGAGTACACCCCCTCTGAATAAATATGAAAGATGTGTTTTCTTAATGATCACTAATATAATTCATGGAAAGATGGCAAAATTGAAATGTATTAAACAAAAACAACAAAATATATGCCAATATTTTCTGTAAAATAAGTAAATTAGCCAATTTTGTTTAAATGAAGGATTGCAGAAATGAGTACACCCTAGATTTAATTCAGCAAATGTATAATATTTTAGTACTTAGTATGTCCTCCAGAACTTTAAGTATACTGCTCTGACCCTTCTTGGCACTAAGTTCATGACAAATTTTCACATCTGTCCTGTTTAACTCCTAGAGGACGACCTCCTTAAATGCTCTGGTCTTTAATGGGGAGTTTTGCTTAGCTTGTCTCTACAGAATCCCCCACAGCTGCTCAAGAGTGTTAAGATTGAGTGAAATACATGTCCACTGAAGGACTTTCACCTTGGGAGAATGAATATCTTCATTGTCATGCTGAAAAAATGCCCAATAATGCAGGGAATGAGTGGAGGGTAGCATCTTCTGCTTCAAGTTTTTGTGTTACATAACACAGTAGTGTGTGAATTCATGACAGCATTGATAAAGCACAACTCCCTCACACCTTCAGCACTCATACATCCCTATAGAAGAGCTTTACTACCACTGAACGTCACTGTGGGTACCAAGCACTTCTCACTGTACTCCTCCTCTAGCAACACCAGAACATTTTGGATGCTTTTGGATATGAAATGATTGACTTGGTCTCTTGAGACCAGAGTATGGATTCCCAGAAGTCTCTGTTTTGTAAATATGGGCCTTGGAAGAGGTTAAATGAGTTTATTTTGCTTTGGCTACAGTAGGTTATTCTAGTGGTGACAACAACCATGCATGTCACTTCTGCAGGCTGCGTCATCCTCTGTGAGATAAAGTCTCACTCTTTTCATAGCTTTTGCTGGCTCTGAGACACTTGCATGTTGTATCTTCTGCTCTTTTTCTAGCAAAAATTCACTCATCACTAAATGAAAACTTAAAGTGAAGACCTGATTATTTCAGGAGCCTTGTCACAAGTCCATTGTTTTTGAATGTCGGTGCTACTTCTGCTGCATTTTCACATTTAAAACAATAATTTGGCATTCCTCTTGTACCGTTGACCTCTTTTATGCTAAGAAATAAGTCACCTGGCAGTTCTCTCCCAAGTGGTTCCACTGCTGCCAGCATTAAGTCCGAGTATGATTCAGTGGGCTATATAATACTTTTAATTGACAGGAAATGACTTGTCTTTAAAAGTTTTGGTTCAATATACTTACCTGTTGATCAAAAATAGCCTTAAACCTATACACTTTTTTTTTAGTTTTATTTAGTAACTTTCAGGAGGGTGTACTCATTTTTGCAACACAACATTTTATCACTTTGATAAGAAAATCTTATTTTGCTGAATAATTTTGACATTCTTCTTTGGTTATTTATCAAGCAGGCTTGTTGGAACATTATATCTCCAAAGAAACCTAACATGTCATGTAAGTAAAGAGTAATTGTTGAATTTATTAAGTTTTAGAGGGGGTGTACTCATTTATGCTGTGCACTGTACATCATTGGCTAAATCATCTCTAAAAACAAGAAAAGCTGGCATATTTAATTAGCAGTAATGTGGTGAGCAGAGGGAACTGTTTTTTAACAGTATAATGGATGAAATTAACAGAGCAGAGACTGGATTGGATAGAGTCCAGGCCAAACAGCAGCACGATCTGTGAGGGACAGAGACACCAAGTGTTCTCTCTCTCTCTTTCTGTCTCTCTCTCTCTCTCTCTCTCTCTGTCTCTCTCTCAGGCCGCGCTGTGGGGGGAGCATGTGACTCTGGCATGCAAACGTTTGACTCTCCAGAGATTTGGCAACGCTGTCCCACCACACAAGTTTCCCAGAAGCAGCTGCTTGCATTGCACAACACACTAATACCAGGTTATTAAAATGTCTAGGGGGCAGAATGTTCATCGGCCTTTACTGCTGACCTGAAACCAGTTTTGCATTTTATAGTAACAGTCCAGGTTAAAGTGTGCTGGAGGTCTGCATCTTAAACTGAACTCTCAGCATTTTCAGCATACTGATAATGTGCCCACATGAGTGCTTCATTCACTCAGAATGCATTCAACACTTCTTAAAAAACACGAGATAAACTGAGATGTAAAATTACAGTGTAGTTATTTGTGTTTCATCGAGTGATGGTTAATCTACTGTAAGAATTGCTGTAAAGGTGCATTTGAAAGTAAATCAAAGGATTCTGTCTTCACTATATAGTAATTTAAAAAAAACAAAGTGAAATTGTTACATGCTAACATGATAATTGGTTACATGTAATATACAGTTCAATATTAACAAGACAATGCACTTTTAAATGCATGTTTATTTTTATTACAATTGTTAATTTTATTAATATAAATATGTATTAATATTATATTACCATAATATATAATGAAATCTATAATATTTTTATATAATACATTTTCTATTTAATATATCATGTAAATAATATATGTTTTGGTAAGTATGAATCACCTTAAAAACAAATAATACACACCCACATAAGTGATCATATATTTTTATATACATTCATATATTTTATTTAAATTCTAATTTTAATTTAAATATATTTGTATTAAAATATTTTCTTGCATAAAAAACACCAAAATTTTGAATTTATAAGTAATAATAAATTAATAATTTTGTTAATAATTGAGTAATTTGCATTTAGGTATTTTGTCTTCTGAACATATTAAAAATATATTCCTTATAACACATTCATTTACATAAAAACCACCCAGATTTTGCATTTATTGTAATACTTAAGTAATAATAAATTAATAATTTAGTTAATAAATAAGTAATTTGCATTTAGGTATTTAGAGTAGTCTTCTGAACATATTAAAAATATACTCCTTATAACACATATAATCTACATTATTTGTTTATAATTTCATTATTTGTAAGACAATAATATAAAATAATATAATAAATATAATATAATATAATGTAAGAGCATATAAATGTGAACAAACTGAAAAGGCATATTCATGAGTCTATCACAGTAAAAACACAAAGAGCAATTATATATACACACTACCCTTGATGAACTCATAATGCTGTACAAATTGAATTCTGTTTGACTTTACAAAGTCATGTGCTTGAACTCTCTCTTACACACACACACACACACACACACACACACACACACACACACAGTAGTGAGTTCTGCACATGGTTGTTGGGGATAATTTATATTCTATTTGAGCTTGTGCCAAAATCATCCCTGTCAGTAATGGCATTTTACAGACAGGCAAATGTGTTTGGAGGTCACTTAATAGCTCATTAGAAATGAGAGCACCTGCCCCCCCACCGCACATACAAACCACAGATGTTACCGAAACAAGCTCAAAACTGTCTGCTACCTTTCCTTGCGATGTTGCTAGCCCTCTGTTGGGATCAAACTGCATCAAATTCTGTTTGGAAACAGCAGTCTGGGAATTAGGTTTCGCCACTGTTGCCCAAGGCAACTAAATCAGAGTCTGAGCATTGAGGAAAGCATCAATTCATCAGCCAATCAGCTCTTCAAATAGACTCTTTGTACCTGGTGTGGTGTGCACAATTGTTGTGCGAGCAGGAATCTAAAAAGATTTCTGTGGCATCTGATTGTTACAGGAATAAACCACAAATCCGTACAAGCTTTCTTCTGTGGAGCACAATTTTTTGTTTTTTGAGGAATGTACTGGGCTGTGTTTTCCAAAAGCATCATAAACAAAAGTAGACTGTAGAACTATATGTTTCCAAAGCATCATAACTTAGATAATGCTTGAAAGTCGCCTGAAAACCACAAAATTACACCAAAACTAAAATGGATAGTTCACCCAAATTTTAAATTGTGCCATTATATTTGAGCAATAAGTTGCACCACAATATGGCTGTACAGTATATCAGCACTACTGTTAGTGTGATATTGCATTTATACAACAGTTCGACGGCACAAGTGTGTAAATACATAAGACACAACAATGGAGTGTCTTTAAAAAAAAACTCTTTTGTGCAGAATTACTTCCTTCTGCCACGGATTCAAATCTCAGTTTGATAGTTTAACAGCTGAACCCAAGCCTCCATTACTAATTCCAAAACGTCACTTTTGAACTAGTAATGAAGGAACACTGAGTTGCTTCATTAAAAGCTTGTATTACTGTATTAAAAGCTGTGTATTATGTGGAGTAGAATATTATGAGAGAGAGATTGACTGAGTGAGTGTAATTACCTGCATCTGATACAGCATTCTTCAGCTTCATATTATATTCACAATAAAACATTAGTTTGAATGTCTGCTGAGTAAAGCAATATCTTTGTTGTACTATCCTTTCATCTGTTGATTTCCAATGACAGTGCTGCCTAATGCTTTTATTGGCTGCTTCTTACAAGATGTCGCTGAAAGTAACAATAACTTGTTTACAACCCTGTTTCAGTCTCTTTCACTCATAAAAAGAGTCTCTTGTCACCATCTAATGGCGGAATAATGTAACTAAATTCTAAACTAAAATGTAACTAAAATATTTATTGAATAATAAAATTTAATAAACAACAACAGCCATCATAAAAGTTGCAAGGCAATTCAGTCAAAAGTACAAAGGCAACACTCTGACATACAGCATTGAAGTTACATAAAATACAACATGATGAGATTTTGCCCTCAGCCAAAGCTCTTTGCTCTAGAATAAATAATAGATTAATGAGACCAAAGACTGCTCGTTAGATTTACCCAAAACAAATGATATCTCATGTTTAACCACTATAGAGACATGAGAGCCAGCGGTAAATTCCAGAAGATCTGGCCGAGGCGAGGCTGCTCTCGGCGGGTTCGTGAGCGCTGAACGGCCGCTGATGCCCTGGAGCTCACATCTCCGAAAACGTCAAAGCAAATTTTCAAATAGACGTTATCTTTATTAACAAACCGCATATTTGAAGTCTAAACAACCACAAATAAGCAATGTACTGTAAAAAATCCATAAAAATAAGATGGAATTTTTCGTATTGTTTTTTTACCTGTATTTTGAATTTTGCACTTCTGATTGGACAACTAATACAGTTAAATAATAACTAAAATAATATTCAATAAATGCAGAAAATAGATGAACATAACTCAACCAGTCTGGGTTGGTACAAAGTGGTGGCGTGATGGTTACAGTCTGTACAAACGAGTTTCAGAGGAAAACTGGCATATATTGCACATCTTGGCTCGCCTTCTTCCTCTTCCTTTCTGACACCCAAGGGCGCACTTGCTGGCACCGCAGTGTTGTGCAGCACTGCTGTCACCGTTGTCACTCCGGGGAGTAAAGAGCAGACCACCGCTTGATTGGTGAATGTCCCTCAAGCGTAGCTCTCACCTCCCTATTGTGCACCTCAATACTGGCACCCCAGTGAACCTCGTTATGCTCAGTATGTCACTGCCAGTATCAGTCACCTGGAAAGCTTACACCGTGACCCACAGATCACAATTAAACACTGCAAATGCAATTTGCAATCAGGCTGATTGTGAAAAATAGATTGTTCTGCAACAAAAATATCACAACAAATACACACTACTGTTCAAATGTTCAGGGTCAGTATGTTTTTTGTTTATTAATCCTTTTATTCAGAGAGGATGCATTAAATAGACCAAAAGTGAAAATATTTCTAATGGTATAAAAGATGTTTAATTCAAATAAATGCTGTAACTTTCTATTCATCAAAGAGTTCTGTAAATAATGTATTACAGTTTACATAAAAGTATTAAGCTGCTAAATTATTTTAATTAATTACAATTAATTAGGCAACTGTTTGTTAATAATAACATTTCTTGAGCAGCAAATCAGCATATTAGAATGATTTCTGAATGATTTTGTAACATTAAAATAGAAAACAGTTCTTAAATTGCAATAATATTTCACAAAATTGTTGTTTTTATATTGTTAGTGAGAAGTAGAGACTTCTTTCATAAACATAAAAAATCATACTGACCCCAAACTTTTGAAGGGTCGTGTATATGCTTTGAACATTAGGCATTTAAGAAAACAACTTTAAATATTTCCAGTTGGTAAATAACAAACAAAAAGCAAAAACCTCTAGGCCTTAATTAAGTTACAACGCCATTTCAGTGTGTCAGGAATAGACAACTCACTCCTGAGTAGCCCTTAAGAGCATATTCACACATTCATGGTAAATGCAGGTGAAAAGTTCAAAAACATTCACAACCTTGCACAGAGAAGTATTTATAGTTAAGATCTGTCATTACTGGTAAAAATACAAAAAACATGTAGTTGCAACGAATGAACAGGATGCTTCAAAATTAAGCTTCAAAAAGGAAGTAAGAAAACCTTAAAGTTATCATAAAGTAGTCTAGAACTCATTGAGTTTTTCAGTTTCTTCCTCACACACAGCTACCATATGGCTTAAAAAGACTGGAATATAGTGCAGTCATGAGGACCACTTTTATAATATTTTAGCAGTATGTTATTGTGATTTTGGCGCTTGACAGCCTCATTATACTAAACACAATGGCCAAAACATTATTCAAAATTTCTTCTTTTGTGTTCCAGAGAAGAGAGAAAGTCAAATGGGTTTGCAACGGCACAAGTCTGAGAAAATGATGACAGAATTTTCATTTTTAGATGAACTATCCCTTTAAGTCAGACAGCACAGTGGCTGAGGAATATACGCACGGTTGGTGGCTGCCTGTGTCAAATTTATATCTCTACTCCCTCCTCCAAAAAAAAAAAAAAAACAGGCACACATCCGCTCCAAATTCTCTATTTTCTTTTTTCTCGACTCTGAGGGCAGGTGTTGCCAGAGATAAAAGAGAACGCAGAATAAACAAGTGTGCTTGTAATGATGAGGTCCCTTCTCATCCCTCCTTTTCCTTTTCTCTATCTCACTTCGCTAATTTCCCGTCAGTGTCTGATGTCTTGCTTATTACCAGTGGCCTCTGAATCCACAGAATAATTAGCCGAGGAAAATAAACACGGGGTGCCCACAGATGCATGAAGGTCACTGGGTGTCATACTTCACTGTGAGCTGGATGACGAGGGACTTGGGGGGTGCTGCAGAAGAACGGATGACAGTATTGATTATTTTTCCTCTCTGCTTTGAGTTATTGGATCTGTGCTGCGGTTGCATGTGCTGGTTGGCAGCATTGGGAAATATGCTTTTAATGGCTGGCACCAGCTATGTTTCGTGTGTATATACAATACGTGTGGTTATATATGTTTATGTGTCCTCTGAGCTACAGGCACCTATATGTCAAATGCACTGTGATTAGTCATAAAAACAAAAGCAGGGAGAAGAAAACAGCTTTGTCTCCTTTGTGCAATAGGGCTTCTTTTTTCAATACATGAGCAATTGGTTGTTGGTGTGTAGGAATGAAAATCATAAAACAAGGAGGGACTCAAGAAGTATGGCCAGTGCAAGAGAGGTTCTAGTCATTTGAAATAACTAATAATTAGATATTATTATTATTATTTTTAAATACATTTTATTAACATTTGCGCATGCTCTTATATATTAACAAAATATATTTGACATATATATATATATATATATATATACAGTGTGTGTATATATATATATATATATATATATATATACTGATAGTGAGTAGGTGGTCTGTAGCTGTGTATTATTATTTTAAAATAGATTTGCATGTCACATGCTTTAATATTTATAATAAGTCATGTCGCTTTTTTACAAACAATATCAGGTAACTTACATTTTAGGGAAAATATTTCCATTTACTTGATCTATTTTTTGCTCCAACAAAAATAGCCAATCAATCTAAGTCCAAGCAGTAACTCAAAAGTGTTTTGTTCCTGGATGAATCAGTGCTTTTGAACAAATTGGTTCAATGACTCACTCAGAAAGGAAGCCACTTGTTTCATCCGTGAATGAATCAGCATTTTTGAGTGAATCCTTTCAATAAACGGTTCAGTGACTCAAAACCATAACACTTATCAATGTTCAGAGATCCATGCAATGATCATTATTCAAAAAAAATGACAAAAATAGATTTAGAATTAGGTTGAGCACTTAGAAGTGTATCAGATTTTTTGATCTCTTTATTAAAGACACACTCCAAACATGTCAAAAGATACAAACAGTCAGAAAAGGGCAACTACCAAAGAAGGTAAAAGTGATGTCAAATAGAGAAAAAAGGACAAAAACACTTAAAAAAAATTCTGTCTGGCTTCCTAAGGCACAAGCAGACTCTTTTCACCCCCCATGGATAAGTGCAAAACGTATACTGTATCAAACCAAAGCACATACAAAAATATTAATAAAAAGACTCCTATTTTACATAAACTCATCCAAGTATGCCCAGAGACGGAGAAGACCTTTTCCCCCAGACAGCTCTTAATGGCTCCAGGCTACATCTGGTATTGCTGATAAAGTCTTGCTGTGGCTCCTCCAACCAGATATATCATAAAATTATTGGGCTTTAGGACTCCGCAGGCTGTTCCTTTGGGAAGTCTGACTTTCCCCATCCTCAGCTGAACATTACTAAATCAACAAAGCAGCAGCACTTCTGTGGCCTTTGTAGACTAGCTAGGCCAGAGGGCATGCCATCACTAAGACGCCAGGGAAGATTTGGACCCTCTGGCACTTTTTATTCAAGTTGCCGGGCCCGGTCATTGGTTTATCAGAGTTAATGCAGATTTAACGTTGTGAAGACTCCCTCCCCGTCTCGTTCCGTATGCGTGCGCGTTTTATAACAAGAGAAGTACTTCAAACTGTACATAATAAGACAAATACAACCAATTCCATTAGCCTCATGTTCACTCTGCGAATTCAAAACAAATTAGCCTACAGTGAAATTGCCCAAAGCAGCAAGAAATCATCTTGCATCTCGGCCTTTTATTTTAAAGTGACACGGTATAGTCATAAATATGCTAATGTTGTGTCTCGGTAAGAATAGAGACTGTTTCGCTTGCTTTATTTACAAGAAAAGCTGTGCGCTTTTGTAACAAAGCAGAGTATTATAATTGGTGATGCTTGCTAAGGCACTTACTATATTGCATAATATTACTCATAATCAGGGTTAAGGGCTTTGAAAAACGCTAAACTTCAGTGCATAATTTGTCCTGCACCATTTGTGTCTTCCTCTAGCTTGGCACTAGCAACGCCAATGTGAGGGGTTCAATTCCCAGGGGATGCATGCATTGAAAAAACGTAAAGCTTGAATGTAATGCAAGTCACTCTGGATAAAGGTGTCTGCCAAATGCATAAAGGTAAATGCTATAGACTTGAGTCAGAAAGTAACCACCCTAGTGAACACTGAGGATACCAGAGCAACCATACAGAAATGCCCTGGCAACCACCCAAAACACTTAGTGGCAACTTTTGCACAATCAAGCACATTTTCTTCAGAAGATGTAGGCTAAAAGTCTGGTTATATACTTTAAATATTGTTAGTTTAGTTGTTTATGATGGTGAATGCACTTAAGCACTTTTTAGTGTTCAACATAATGTCTACAAACCACATTTTAGGAAGGTCTTGGCAGACAGTTTCGTACTCAACTGATATGAAAGTGCATTTATTGTGTATGAATAAGACTTAAAGCTGCTGTAAGCATTTTTTTTTAATGCACCAGTTCTCTGCCAGTGACGTCATTTGGAGCGGGACTATCTGTTTGACATTTGTTTGAACATTTTTCTTACTTTTTTTGAAAACAGAAATGTGCTTGCAGCAGCTTTAGGCAGGCAATTATGCATATAATCCAAATCTTCAATCTAAACCAATGGAAAGAATTAAATATCAATACATTTGCCATGCTTGAATAGAACAGAGTATTAATTTATACAACAAGTAGTCCAACAGCACTTTTCATTGTTTTTATCTCTCCAGTTGTCTGTGCATTAGTGGTTAGCATTTTTAATGATTCTTTCTGCATCTACCTAAGTTGCTCCAAAATATTTGGAATGGATGCACGGAAAAACAACTAAAAGATAGTTTCCTCCCTTTTAAAATTTCTATTTAAAACTTCTATTTGAATATATTTTAAAATGTAATTTATTCCTGTGATGCAAAGCTGAATTTTCAGCATCATTACTCCAGTCTTCAGCATCACATGATTCTTCAGAAATCATTCTAAAATGCTGATCTGCTGCTCATGAAACATTTCTTATTATTATCAATGTTGAAAATGTTGTGCTGCTTAATATTTTTGTAGAAACCATGATAAATGTTTTTTTTTCAGGATTCTTTGATGAATAGAAAGTTCAAAAGAACAACATTTATTTGAAATAGAAAATGTTGTTACAATGCACAAGTCAAGCAGAAAGCACTGACCTGACAACTGCATCAGCACACACATCTAACTAGAGCACTTGAGACCAGCACAGCGATTCTATCTGACAAGCTGCAGTAACATTCACCGGAGCTCATGCAATTCACTTTACTGCCAGAGAGACTAAAAGAGCAGCATTTTAAAGACCACCCAGCAGACCGCTATATATAGCATGCGTTGACTGCTGGACCATTTGTCAGGATGTGACAATTCAAGTGTGGATTATTAACGCAGAGGGACTAACTGGTGTTGAGCGAGAGAAAAGACGCAAATGAGATGCAGGAATGGCTGTGCTGCCCGTTTTTTCTTCTAAAGGTGTTTATTTTTCTATTGGATTAGAATATTGTAAATAATGCACGTTGGCCTATATAAAACCATCTGTTGTTTGGAGTGTCTTTGTAGATATTTTAAACTCACACAACCTGAAGTCTTTTTCCCTCAAATCGCTGAATGAGAGAAGAAAAAAAAAAAAGCTAAATTTGCTGTAACAAACATTAAAAGCAATCAAAAGTCGACAACTTTTCAATAGCACCAGAAAACGTTCATGCCTTCCGTTTGGATTGTGGCGCAAACGCATTCATTATGAGTTCCCAATCAGATTTCTAAGCATGAATCACTCGTTCAGAGAAGACTACCTTTAAATCGAGCTTTTTCCATACCTCTCGAAGCAAAAAGCGGACGTTCGCTCTTTTTCTGTGACTGTGTCGTATTCAGTCAACAATACAGGTTTGATTTAGTCGATGTTTCTGGGGCAAAACA
Source organism: Tor tambroides (assembly GCA_021397915.2). NCBI lineage: Eukaryota > Metazoa > Chordata > Actinopteri > Cypriniformes > Cyprinidae > Tor > Tor tambroides. The sequence goes on along the minus strand of JAFVLL020012798.1, from coordinate 72,897 downwards.
ATTTCGACTCACTTCTCTCGGCCGAGTGGCACGGCACTGCAGCCACTCCAATCAAGGAGTAGCTATGCAGATGAACTATTGTACAACTATTTACAGCACACTTTACCAGCGGGGGTCTTTCAAGCCCAGCGTGCGCAGGATAACTGGTCACCATAGTAACACACAAACATGAAAGGCCCTTCATTTGTAGCCTGATAAGAAAAAGGGGAGAAAAAGTCTCTAAAATGTGTGTACCTTCTAATTGAAAAATGCTTTGAAGCCAACAGCATTTGCAACTCATTTCGCTTCAGTAATGTGACACATTTATGAGCGAGAAAAGAATATATCAGAATGAAGCCAAACCTGAATGTGTTTTTGGTTGTGAAGGTCTACTCTACTGAAGAGAGCCCTATTGAAGAGACTTTTTATGTGGGATGTGGAGGCAAAAGGTCTCATTTATTCTTGAGAGCATTTCCATTTGTACTGTATGTATCTTCAGTTTCTTTATCAGATTTATCATTGTATCATGCTTTTATTGTCATAATTGTATTGCTTTAATTGTATCATGTGTTACTGACAAAAAAAGTTTTTCTTGCATGCACAGCCTTGGTGATGTTAGAGAAAAATATGTTTCAGAGGCAATGCAAGTTGTTAAATTTTCATGCAAGTTTAAAAAGACAAGTTGTGGACAATAAAACACGGGTCACAATTGATTTCATATTATGTAAAAACATATTTGTTTATATGTACAGGTTTCTGCAGGTTTTATGAAGGTACATTTTTAAGATCAAGTAAAGAAAATTTAAGGAATAAATTCAATGGAACACAATACATCAACATGGACTCTAAATGTAAATGTTTCATATTATCAGCACTTGACAGTTTGAAAATATTGCAGATATTACAGATCTCTTCATTACTTTTTAATTCAGCTAGAATATGGAAATAACTTTCACTGTGCCTTCTGATCATACTGCAAAAATTGATGCTCTTCATCAGTATTTTTGTCTTGTTTTCCAAGCAAATGTCTACAGATGCTTAAATCAAGATACATTTATTCGAGAAGCAAAATGACAAAATAAGTAGCATTTTTTATGAGAAACTGATCAAAATGAAGTAGGTTAATGATTAAACAAGAACAAATATTTGTCAATATAAGAAAACTCAACTTAATTCCAAGGTAAAACAATTTTTATTCCCCACTGACAGATGTTTGTTCTCACTCAACTTAATTTTGTTCAATTTCAATTCAATTTGTTCAACTCACGTTTTTTTGTTCAATTTCTCAGAAAACAAGACTTCATATGTTCAGTTTGCATCTCAAGTAAATGTGTCTTGATTTAAGGATGTTTCGATGTTCGATGTTTTTTAAAATACTAAGGAAGTTTTTTTTTAGTATTCAACATTTAATGCCATGACTTAAGAATTTCTGCTCTGATTTTAGACCTTTATTGACCTTAATCTGTGCATGGACATATTAAGACTTTTAAAGACCTTTTATGATTCCAGATATTGAACTAGTGACAAGGAGAATCATTATCTCAAGTAGAATACCCTTAAATCTAATATACTGAAATAATATTTGTTTTCTTTATTTCCTCAAAATCAGGGATAATCAAACTTAGAGGACATTGTTTTATGGTATTAATTGGCCAAATATAGAATTTGATTGTGTTTGGATAAAATTTGCATATTCAAATCCAAGCGATAATCCTTGTATTTGCTGACAAACAGCATTTTGCTGATGTAAATCCACATCAGATTTGGTGTGCTCGTAAACTTTTCCTCCACTGTAGTGCGTAATGAGCCATAGTAACAGCTCAGTCAATTGAATTACTTTTCTTTATTGTCTAATAAACTATAAATGCTCTGTGCAACAACAACATAGCACTCCCAGATATAATGTCATATATTTTTTTACAGATCAAATGAATCATTCATTATATAACCTTCTCTTCCCAAATTCAATTAAAGCTCTCTTGTCCAATGGTGAATGCTGTTCCCGCCCCGTTGACACCTCCCGGTCTATTCATCATTGGCTGTTGTTGCTGCCCGTCTCAATCACTTTGCTTTCCTCCTCTAGTTTGGGTATGATGAACGAGCTGGAGGGACTCTCATCTATCTGCTCGGCACCTCCATTTATCGCCGTGGCTGAAAAATAGATGGTGTATGAAGTGTAATTTGGTGCTGTAGCGAGGCTTCTGTCCCAGTGGATGTGTCGTGGAACTTTGATTAAATCCTTCTTATAGGAAATCGATACATTCTTCATTAGGCCTCTCTTTCTACAAGCCTAGGCCTTTTCCTTCTTATACAGCTAACCCACACACATAGATGAGGGGGATGAGGTGGAGAACGGAAGAGTATATGAGAGGATGTAGGATGGTTGGAGGCTAAAAGGAGGAATGACTAGGAGAGGATAAGGAAAGGGTAGTCTGACCCAATATTTAAGGGAGAAAAAGGAAAGTGTAGGGGAATATGGGTGAAAAAAGAGAACGAGGAAAGAAGAAGGAATGACCATGCAAAAAAGAGAAAAGGGCTGTTTTCCAAGACCGCATCATAAAGCACCTTCTTTATGCCAAAATCTAATACATAATGCTCAATTATATACTATTGTTCCAAAGTTTGGGTCAGTAAGACTTTTGTTTTAAGAAAAGATACTTTTATTCAGCAAGGATGCATTAATTTGATTAATAGTGACAGTACAGGCATTGCAATGCTACAAAAAATTATATTTCAAATAAATGCTGTTCCTTTGAAGTTTCTATTCATCAAAGAATCCTGAAAAAATTTATCATTAAGCACAACAACTGTTTTCAACATTGTTAATAATAAGAAATGTTTCTTGAGCAGCAAATCAGCATATTATAATGATTTCTGCAGGATCATATGACACTGAAGACTGGAGTAATGATGCTAAAATTTCAGCTTTGCATCACATGAATAAATTAAAATTTAGTATATATTAAAATAGAAAACATCTATTTTAAATTGTAATAATATTTCATAATATTAATGTTTTTACTGTATTTTTTGATAAAATAAATGAAGAGAATAAAAAAATATCTTGCAACAGCAAACTTTTGAATGCTACTTAATTCAATACTGAAAAAAGCAAACACACACACACACACACACATACACACACAAGTTCAGTTTATGGATGGTGGTTATGACTAAAATCTTATATCACAGTATAATTAAATATCACGGTAACAGAAAATATCACACAATCTAGTTTTTTTATGCAGCACATTCAACCAAAAACTTTTTCAATACATACAATACTGATGAATAACGAATAAGTCAATGAAATACTCTACAAAATAAGTCACTTTAACTTGATGGCCAAAAATATTATTTATAATAAATGAATGATAAGCCTTGCATCAGTGCAAAAAAGACAGCTTCATTATGTATTACTTAAGGTAAAAATTAAAGACTCACATAAGTAAAACTAATAGTATAAAATTAATATTTCAGACTCTATAAATACACATAAACATAATTCAATTCAATTCAATTAAAAATGTATTATTTTACCCTTTATACTGTATGTGCAGTATGTGCTATGTATTTTTGTGCTTATTAGAGCACTGGGTTGTTAGCTTAGAAGCACAAACATCTATTGCAATCAATTGTGATTCATACTGTTTCCAAAAAAAAGAAAAAGAAAACAGAAGCGTACAAATCTATTTTCTATAAAACACACCTGAATGTGTCAAAGGAACTATAAATAAAAAAAGATTCCACACAATAGCGCTCTTCACATGAAGCTCACAACTGATTCCAATGAAGGTTGTGCGATGAGTTGTTCCCTATGTAAAGCGCTTCATATCAGTGAAGTTTCATCACAGTTAGGAAGCTATGACAGCCATCACTGTTTTGGACGAGCACTAGAAAGCAAATCTGAAGTCCTGCCTGAGAGACACCTAATTCCCTTCATGCATGCCACACACCGCACGCCGCTCGACTCGAGTGGATTAAACCGAATCAGAAAAGATCAACAGTCGATATTGCAAATGCTAAATGGCTGGCGCACACAAGCTCTGCCGCTAGTCATGAATTGAGAGAGAGAGAGAGAGAAAGAAACAAAAATCACCACTAATGACCAGCACTTGCCATATGGGTGGGACAAACACTGAGGCACATGCTTTCATCCAAACAGACCAAAACTTGACCGCATAGCAGGCTCTCCAAGCCAAATGCCTCAAAAGCGGTCCACAAATGGCCAAATTTACTAAGAACATCAGGTTAGCCTTCTGTAAATGAGATCTATCACAGCACCTCGCCTCTAAATGCACTGGCCAAGCAGCTATAAAAACATAACTGGCAATAAATAACACGCAGCGTTTAAACTTAGCAGGTCGTACCATCCAGAATACTTTGAACTCTCTGGACAAGTTACCAAGTTAAATAATTCGAAAGGCCAGAAACAAAACTCCTCCCCGTTTCTGGCCCTGGATGAAATATTTAATTTATCTCCCTCCTGTTGATAGACTGTCTGGCCTGCGCTGGCCCAGCATAAGGCCGACCTGTGCCAGAGGTATTTTAATGAGTTTGTGAGTGTCACCTGCTGTCAATTTCAATTCGAGGTGAAGAACTCCCTGGAGGCTAATTTGCTCTTGCAGGCAGTACGTTACTTCCAATTGGCAGCTAGCGACGGACGCTACATGCTTTGTAAGCACCCATATCTCTCTTTATTTCTCTTTTACTCTATCAGACACACACACTGCATCCCAATTCTCATACTGCCTGTCCTATATAGAGTACAAACGTAAAGGTTATGTTCAGAATAGCACTTTACGCACTACTCTACTTCTGTTTATGCAGTATGTAGCATGCATATGTGGTATACAAATTTTCTACACACACAGAATACCCAGATGACTATGAGTGAAAAATGTTACACTTGTTACATGTTACACACAGCTTGATCTTCCATTTACAGTGTGATAAATTAAGGGATATTTCAACTGTTGATGAAGTATGTGTGCACCATGTATGTTCTTTGACTTGTGATGCAACAACAACAACAATTATAAAATTAATTTACTCAGGTAAATTACATTTTTACATTTTTTTTATTTGTTTACCCTCATATTATTCCAAACCTGTATTAATTTCTTTCTTCTGCTGACAATATATATATATATATATATATATAAATTTATATAATATTTATATAATATATAAATTTTAAAAAATAAAATAAATATTTGAAAGAATGTTGGTAAAAAACACTGACTGTTAAAAAAATTCAAAACTTTGTGGTTTGCACTTTTTAAAAATACTTTTATTCAGAAAGGATGCATTAAACTGATCAAAAGTGACAGTCAAGACATTTAAATTGTTGAAATAAATGCTGTGTTTGAAAATGCATCATGCTTTCCACATATATATTAAGCATCATAAACTGTTTTTAACATTGAGAAGAAATGTTTCTTTAGCAGCAAATCAGAATATTAGAATGATTTCTGAAGGATCATGTGACACTGAAGGCTGGAGAAAAATCAGTTTTGCCATTATATTGTAAAATATATTAAAATAGAAAACATAAACCTAAATTGTAATATTTCACAATAGGCCTATTCATATTTTTACTGTATTTTCAATCAAATCAATGCATCCATGCTGAGGCTTCTTCCAAAAACATTTAAAAAATCTTACCCACTCCAAACTTTTGAATGGTAGTGTATATTACAACATGAACAGAACTTATACTTAAATATAGCCACTCAGTTATTTGTAATTTTTCAACTTTTCCAAGCTGATGGCTCCTCAGCTCACTTTGGCATACATTACATTAGGGAAGTAGGCATATTCAGAAGTGGAGCATATATTTTCTTGATTCATCATTGGACTGAAATGCCAAAAGCTGACATGTATTTAACCTCATTGCAAGTGAACCCATATTTAATGTAGTCGTGACCCTCCAGTCCATAACTGCTGCTCAAAACAATGTACTTTCCTTTCACAGATGCATACTTTTGGTGTGAAGTATAAGTATGTGAATTGGGATGCAGCCATACTAATGCTAACGCTTCCCTCTCCTCCAAGCCTTGTCTATTTATCTTGTCTTTCTTCTCATTCTTCCCTCTCTTTCTTTCTTTGGCTTGCTGAAGGGGAGGTTCATTATGTGCTCCCCGTCTCAAGGTTTTGTGGCTGACACTCAAGGTTTCTGCTCAGCTTAGTGGATCATCCATCAGAGCGAAGCTACCTGTGCTGCTTTCATAGCAGAACGATCCAGAAACTCTTCTCAGTCTTCAAATGGTGTGAAGAGAGAAAAATAAAGGGGAGTTACACCAGTTCGAGGTTACAGGTTGCTTAAAGGGATCATTTATGCAAAAATATAAATTCTGTCATCATTTACCCACACAAATGCTGCTGTTTCTTTCTTCTGTGGAACATAAAGGAAGATAATCTGAAGAATGTTGGTAACCAGACAGTTTCGGTTCCCATTGATTTCCATTGTATGGGGGTCAATGGGAACCAAAACCATTTGGTTACCAGCATTCTTCAAAATATCTTCTTCTGCAGATGATAGAAAGTCAAACAGGGTTGGAATGAGGGTGAGTAAAGGGTTAGCATTGATTTCCATTGTATGGACAATAAAACACAATAGAATTCAATAGGAATGGAAACTGTTTGGTTACCAGCATTCTTCAAAATATCTTTTGCAGATGATAGAAAGTCATAGAGGTCGGCAATGAGGGTGTGTAAACAATGTTGGGAAGGTTACTTTGGAAATGTAATAGGTTACAGATTACATGCTACCCTATTTAAAATGTAATAAGTAGTATAACTGTTTCAATTACTTGATTAAAATAATGTAACTGATTACATCTGATTACTTTTCTAAATTTCTAGCAGATGTTCTCAACTGTTCATCATTTTGAAACTTTTAAAGCAGGCAGGGTTAAACTTACAGTAGGACTCAACATTGATTATTGTCAAGCTTTCAAAAATTAAGATTATAATAATTTAATTTTAAAGCATAGCCATCAGACATTAGCACCTCTTTTTACTCGAGGTTAAATACAGGTTTAAAATCATAACAAGAAATAGTTTAATAGTTATGATACAGGTTTTGAAATCAAATCTTTGCATAGATATGACAGGAAACACTGGGCAAATTTTCATGACAACACTGACTAACTGCACTGACAACATTAAGAGTACTTTTGTATTTTTGATTGACACTTGTCACTTCACCTTGCTCAGACCTGTCACGGCCATTCATTACAAGATCACAGACGTGCATACAAAATGCATTTCAGATCTCAGTCACCGCCGTCACAATACCACCTCTTCATTTAATCACACACTCGCATATGTATTGAATTAATAGATTGTTAATGGACCGTTAAATTAAACTGTATCCTATTTTTTTGCTTACAATAAACGTCTTTCGCTCGTCTCTCCTCTCCTGAGCCACCGCCGCTGCCGTTCTCTGCAGTCAGACACTCTCTCGGGCTGTTGTCAGAATAAAGAGGCATTCTGCGCACTTCTCTTTGATGTCTGTGACCCGAAGAGAGGAGAGAAGAGAAGACGGCAAGACACTTAAAAGACACTGCTCTGGGAGAAGGAGGAAGAGGGAGCAGGCAGGGAGGAGACAGAGAGCGGGAGAGACAAAAGGTACGAGGAAGGAAGAAGAGGAGAGGTACAAAGAAATGTTTGCTCTGTCTCTGCGCTCCTGAACCTCAGAAGAATAAAAAGAGACTTTAACCTACATTAACAAAGAACTGGGATTTCAAACATATACAGTCACAAAAGAATGTAAAAAAGCTGAGGAAATGAACACAGCAAAGAATCACGATGACGTTATGGGCTTCTGGAAAAATACTTTTCTAACTACAAAGGGCTTTTTGAATCCAAAGTAAACTTTTATGAGCTGAGTATTCATAGAAGAATTGCTAGAAGAATTTTCACCCCATGGCATTTTTAGAAAAGTGTCGAAGTACCAATATTAGAAAGATTTATTTATTAGTGTTGATGAGTACAGAAATGATATCACCCCCAAAATATCTTTTTTTTTGTTTTTTTTTGTTTGTTTGTTTGTAACCAAATATCTGACTTGTGATAATGATACAATAGTTTTGGGTTGCAAAAACTGAAAATGGCCACATTCTAGTCAGTCACTGTATGCTAGCCATACAAATTAAATGGTCAGATTTGTCTAATAAAGGAGTTTTAAAAGGGGGGAAGTCATGGCCTAATGGTTAGAGAGTCGGACTTGTGATCCAAAAGTTGCGAGTTCGAGTCTCAGGCCGGCAGGGATTGTAGGTGGAGGGAGTGAATGTCCAGTGCTCTCTCCACCCTCAATACCACGACTGAGATGCCCTTGAGCAAGGCACCGAACCCCCAACTGTTCCCCCGGGCGCTGCAGCATAATGGCTGCCCACTGTTCCGGGTGTGTGTGTTCGCTGCTGTGTGTGTGCACTTTGGATGGGTTAAATGCAGAGCATGAATTCCAAGTATGGGTCACCATACTAAATCACTAAAAGGCCCATGAACCTTATTCAGTGCTTAACAGATCATTAGCCAATTCATTAAAATGGGAACAGAAACATAGTTTTTAAAAGATTTACATTTTTTGTGTGTATATATGAGCCCAACAGACACCCTACCTTGAAGGAAAATAAAAAAATAAAGTAAAATTGAAAATTTTGAAATTCATTTTAAAATGTCTTTGCTATGTTAAATGGTTAAATGTAAACATCTGATGTAAATTTCCTTCTTGTCTATGGTTTATGGTCATTTTTTAGCTGCACTGCAGATGGTGGTTATTCAAGTACAGACTCTATTAATTCAGTACTAATTTAAAGAACCTCTTTTGCCTCACGGACAATTTAGATGACCATAAACAGATCAGAATGGCGGAAAAATGCATTTGCATTTTCTTTTCAACACGTGTTGAATACAGATGTTCTTTAATACAGTAAAACATACATAATTACATTTACTTAAAAGCTTTGGCATTAGTCAGCATTATTAACACTTACAGCATCAGCAGTAATTAATTAGAGGAAACATGACCGTCCGAGGGCTCTATGAACTATTTAATGACCTCTGTGTCAATACACTGACCTTGCTTAATCGCCAAGAGGAAATCCATATTGTTTAGCTGCTTTATTTTAAATTGCATCACATTTGCCCACAATAAATGTCAAAGCCTTTAATTCATAGTCAGCGTATCAGAGTCCTTGCTTCAAAAGTTCATGGCTAAATTCGGGGGCAAAACCACACGAATGATTATCCACTCAATTATCTTTCTCTCTGTTTGAACTCGGTCGAACGCTGATCCACCCGCAATAGGAAATAACAGGGTGTTCATAATACACAGAGCAAAATCTGCGGCGGTTGTTTAGAGAGGGGGAGCGATAGAAATGGTTCAAGTGAAGCGTGTCTGATTGCAACACTGCGTTGATTTGGTTGCGGTGCCATACGGCCATAATGCCGCGGTCATTCTGATAGCTTGCAAATCATCACTATAATTACTTCTCGCCAAATCCTGATGAAGATCCTTATTTCAGATTAATTATCTTAATCACAGCATATCAGAGTCAGATGAACCCACAGCGCCGGAATGTGAATCGATGTGTGATGACATTGAAAGGGCAGCGACGTCTGAGACATTCTGATAATTATGCACGGACAGGGATCCGATGACAAAACAAATCAGTTAGGTTCATCTCTGAAGTGGAACCGGCGTTGGGATTATGCAAATGTATTGTGGAATTGTGACAAGACAATGGGTTAAAATCACACGTTTGTGGAACAGAAAACTCACGCTTTCCATCCACTTACTGGTTACCATCACCTTACTATTTAACACAATAACAGTTTCGAATATTTATATTCAAAGCATGTTTGAATATGAACCACATTTTTGGTCCTTGGAGGGACATAAGTCCCTTATTCATATCACATCTTTATGTACGCCTGTGATTCTTCGCAGAATCTTAATGAGCTGTATGAAGTGTTAAACTATCAAACTGTGTAACCACCACCTTCCCTAGCGACTTTGTGGCCTCAGTGGTATGTAAATGAATCCAAACGCATTTAATAATTAACATAGAACAGTTTGTCACCATATTAAATTCACATTTCAGCTTTAAAAATTAGGGCACCTGGTTTTACACTTCAGTATGTGATCAAAAATACAATGGAGCAGAATGGTGAAAAAGGAAGGTGATCCTCAGTCATTTTTAATAAAACATCACCCTGGTGTTCCTCTACGCAGCAATCAACACACTAATTCAGTCTCTAATAATAATAAAAGTTAATTAATGTTGAGTAAGGCAATCATTTTCCTAGTATGTGACCCTACAGAATGGAAAAATATTGACCTACTGCATAGTCAACATAATTTTTTCCTTAAAGCAGCACAAGGAAAAAAAAAATGCGATTCATGAATAAATCATTTACAGTGGTATTCTGTATCAAGTGTTCTGGGCAATAGCTGCAGTTTTTCTAAATCAAAGGCTGACAGCCAGCAGTCTGTGAGGTTCTCGGATTACTGGCAGGAGATGCTGAGGAACAATGGGGCATCCCAGGGAACTGCTCTGTTCATGCTTTACCTTATAGATTTCCAGAACAACACCAACTCATGCAACCTGCAGAAATCTTCTGATGAATTCCCGACGGTTTGCTGCATGGACGCTGGTGTTGAGTCAGAAAACGAGAATGTAGTGCACAAATTTACACTGAAAATACAGTAATATTGTGAAATATTATTACAGTTTAAAATAACCAAACATTATAAGTTTTCTAATACGTTTTCTGTGGAAGATTGTTTGGGGTAAAAAAAAAAAATTAAAAGAAGGTAATTGTGACATTTTATCTCACAATTTTGACCTTTATCAGAATTGCAAAATATAAATGCAAAATCGTGAGAAAAAAGTCAGAATTGTGCAGTTGTGAAAAACTTGCAATTCTGAGAAATCCAATTTGTGAGATATACACTCGCAAAAAAAAGGCAAAGGAATTGTGAAATGCAAACTCAGAATTCTGAGAAAAAAGTGAGAATTGCGAGATGTAAACTCAGAATTCAGAGAAATAATTCTGTTTAATGTTGCAATTCAGATTTTTTTTCTCAGAATTGCAAGTTAATTCTGAGTAACAGCTCACAATTATGAGAAAAAAGTCAGAATTGCACAACTGTGAAAATCTTGCAATTCTGAGAAATCCAATTTGTAAGATATAAACTTGCAATTGCAAGAAAAAAAGTCAGAATTGTGAAATGTAAATTTAGAATTCTGAGAAAAAAGTCAGAATTGTGAAATGTAAATTTAGAATTCTGAGAAAAAAGTCAGAATTGCGAAATGCAAACTTAGAATTCTGAGGAAAAAATCGGAATTGCAAAATGTAAACAGACTTCTGAGAAAAAAGTGAGATGTAAACTCAGAATTCGAAGAAAATATTCATAATTCAGATGAATTTAATGTCCCAATTCTGACTTTGTCTAAGAATTGTAAGTTAATACACCACAATTCTAAGAAAAATGTCACAACTGTGCAACTAGAAAAACTTGCAATTCTGAAAAATCCAATTTGTGAGATATAAACTCCCAATTGCGAGAAAAAAGTCATAATTGTGAAATGTAAACTCGAAATTCAGAGAAAAATTGAGAATTTCAAGATGTAAACTCAGAATTCTGAGAAAAAAATATTTTAATGTCGCAATTCTGAAGTTTTTTCTATATATATCTCACAATTATGAGAAAAACTGAGTCAGAACTGCAAGATATAAACTCGTAAATATGAGAAAAAAGTCAGAATTGTGAGTTTAAATCTAATTCTGAGTTGATATCTTACAATTTTAACATTTTCCTCATAGCAACCCTGGCAATTTTAACATTTTCCTCATTCCCCCCTGGCAACCTCCCATTACACCGTAACCTTATAGTGAAGCTTTCCATCACTCAAATTTTCTTCAGAAAATGTAAAAATCTATTTTAGTCACACTGAAACTTCAGACACCTGTACCAGCACAAAGGAGCAAGTACAGGCTCTCCTGGGCCAGTGGAACATTATCAGTCCCTTGTACCAAATGTTTCCTCTTTAGCTGTGTCATCTCAGATCTGTCCAAGACTGAGTGGGCTGAGATGTAGACATCTTTAGAGGCAGAATGTGCCCTCTGCATGTTGAACACTGAGCCAACTTACCATTCACTCTACAAACAGATGTATGAGACTGAGGGGCTGAAAAACACCCCGTGGTATTCATTAGTCAGGAGCTGATCCTGCTTCACTGTACAGCAGCGCCCAGGGTAAGCCAATGCTAATGTGGCAGGACCTTCCAGGATATATGGCATGTGGTCAGATCGGGTGAATAACATCCCCCTCCTGTTACATTCTCCTCCTCTCCCTGTCCTTCAACTTAGGACCAGCCATGAAATCATGTCTACATGGTAACCCCTGTACTATGGAAAATCTTGTGAGATTTACATGCAACGTTCATGCAACCGTCTATCCATACATCCATTCAGACAAGTGTATTTTTTACATTTTTAAATTTTAAAATGATTTAAAATTATTTTTTTAATTATTTTTTAAAATAAGATGAAATAAAATAATAAAATAAAAAGCAAAAATAAAATAATTAACAAGAATAATTTAAAAAAATAGTAAAATAACCAGAGAATGTGACTGAGGTAAACATTTTTCACCATCAACGGACATTCAGCCAAAGTGCTGAACAATAAAATAACAGCAATGGTATTAGTTTAAAATAAAATAAAATAAAATAAAATAAAATAAAATAAAATAAAATTAAATAAAATTAAATAAAATTAATATCTATCTATGCATATAGATAGATAGATAGATAGATAGATTGATACTATCTATCTATATGCATTTTTAAAATACATTTAAATATAAGGGGCATTTAGCCAAAGAACTGTACAATAAAAAATCAGCAATGGTAATAGTGTACAATAATAAAATAAGCAAAAATAATAATAAATAATAAAACAAAATAAATAAAAAAACAACAGGATTAACAATAACATTAAAAAAGTAGTATCATTATAAAAAATCCAGATAAACTATAAAAGGAGCTGATGGTTGCATGATTCCACAACAACATACTAGCGTGAAAATGTTGACATATCCAGGTGAAAACGTAAAGCAAAGAGTCTGATTTAACCTGCCAATTGTCTCTCAGGGGAGTAGAGAAGTCAAGAGAGCAGTCAGTAGAAAGACTGGCCTCTTGAATTTATCATGCCAGGAATCAATGGTTCTTCGGTCTCTAGCTACTTGTTAGCAGAGATCAAACCACCTTTTGAGGTCTCTGGAAATAGAGGCGGGGAACACGCAATGACCCCAACCTCAACACGGATACACACGCGCCGTCATACAGAACACAGGAGTGTGTCCACCCCCGAAGATACCGTGTCCTCCTGTGATAATCCTACCTGCATCAGGGATAGATTAATTAGGCCTGCAGAGAGCTCTGGCACTGCGTACAATCATTTACAAGAGGCTGGAGGGGTCTTACTATTTCAAACTAATTGGTACAACAATCAAGAGCGCTTTTAACGGAGGTAAGAAAAATGCGGGAGGCTGATAAATGGAGAGAAAAAACATGGAAGGTTGATAAATGGATAGAGACAAAGAAAGGACATTTCAAGAGAAAGACATACAAAGTATCAATAAGATATAGATACTTATGTATTTCTTATTATAGTATAATAAGAAAGAGAAGTTTCAGTAAGAATCCCTCTCTGAAATGTACACAGTAAATTATTATTTTTTGATTATTGGAGTATTATGTTTTACAAGAAAATACAATTTTAGTTTTTCGACTTCAAAATTTCAAAGTTTAATTCACTAATGGAAGCAACTTTTTATCTCACAATTCAGACTTTTTTCACAATTCTGACTGAATTGTAAGATATGAATTTGCCATACTGAAAAAAAAATTGAATTGCAATGTTCACAGTTGTGAGTTTAGAATTGTGAGTTTTAGTTTTAAGCTCACAATTAAAAAAATTGTGAAATATTTTGAGAAAAAATGTGAGAAAACTTTAAAATTGTGAGATAAAAAGTTGCAGTTACCTTTTTTATTTTTTTATTCCATGGTGGAATTGAAAAAAAAAACAGAATTGTGATGCAAACTCAGAATACAGTAAATGCAAATGTAAACTCAGAATCCTGATTTAAAAAAAAGTCAGAATTGCTAGTTATAAACAAAGAATTGTGAGAAAGTCAGAATTGTGAGTTTATATCTCGTATTTCTGAGTTTATATTCTGAGTTTAAGCAAAGACCAAACTGTGAGATATAACCACAGCTTCCATAGTTACTTGCTGTTTCTGTGTCATTTTTTGTGAATTTTTTATTTTGGAATGAAAATTGTTTCAAAATAAATCCTGTAGCAATTCTTTTTCAGTGTAGCTTTCTGTGATTTCGCCAATAGAAACAAAATTTCTATTAATCAATCAAGGCTTTATCAATCAATAATTTTTAAGTGATGATTTGTTTGAGAGGACAAAAGATGTTGATCCAGGAACACATGGACTGTTTGTGCATCCAATAACACTGAAACAGAGCACAAAAAAAAACAAAAAACGGCAGGGGTCTCAAAATGAATTTTGCAGTTTGCTTTGCTGTTACAAAACAAGCTCACAAGGGAGACACTGGAAAAACAAAAAAAATATGATGTAATCTGTCTGACACATGATCACACTGACCAACAACCGCACAAATACACATCTTGCGTGAACGGCACTTTAATTTTAAGCACCTCTAAAAGATAATAAGCAAAATACCTGAAAGATTAAACAACAATAAGACCTCAATATCACTGGTATTACAATGCAAAGAATATGACATTTGTTCCCATACATTGTGCATCAGGGATTAATGTGTTATTTCATTAGATGCATTTTGATTGATGCGACAAGTAGGGGATGTAGAAAATCACCTCTGCTGCAATGAGACTTTGATTGTGTCTATGGCAGTTTGAAACTGGCAATCTATCCTCAAAGCAATCTGCACAGCAGCCATTCTTCTCATCTCCCTGCTCGCCCGTTCTCTCAGGGGGAACACCAGTGTAACTCTTTATAAAGAGTCAAACAACCAGACCTAAACAACCGCAAAGGATGTTTAGCAGGGCAGAAAGTGCTGTTTCCTTACTGATATCACACGCCAAATGTATTCTGCCACAAAGACTCGTGTTCACGAAACAATTAGATGTAAACAGTGCTGAAACCAGTGGAAAGATACAGAAAGTATGATTCAGGATTACTGCCTGCAGTAGAACAATTAGGGCCAGATTTACTAAACAGGGCAAATTAGCGTTAGAGCGCAATTCCATAAAAATGCCGATGGGAGGGGAAAATTCTGCGTGTGATTTACTGACAATGTGCACATTAAAGAACACAGACGCAGCCAGATCATTTCCATAATGACCAGCGCAATCTACCAAGAGCAGCGCAAATTAGCACCTGCTTTAAGACATGGTTCTTTTGGATGTTAAATAATGCCGCAAATACCAGTAATTTGATGAGCGCAAATGTTGGTAAATCGCACTGCGTGATTCATTTGAATACTCTCCTCCCATAAGTTTTGCGTCTAAAAGGGAAACTCCTACAAATGTATGTTCAGTAAGGTCAGGCGCAAAAATAACTGTGTCCACACCTTTTCAGCGCTAATTCTTCACTGTGCGTCTTTAGTAAATGCTGCACTGTAAAAAATGATCGTGATTTTAACGGTAAAAAACTGTGAAAATGCTACAGTAAAAACCTGTTAAATGGTTAACGGAAAGTTCCTGTAAAATTTACAGGGAAAAAAACGTAAACTGACGTTCCCAGAATTCCCTGCGTTGCATTTCAAATTCTGTTTGAATTTGACGTTTTTTCTTTGAAATAACTATGTTTCTTCTTAGTTTTTTCTTATCAGTTATGTTTATTAGGGTTGTATGTTACATCTAATGTTGTTAAATTAATGTTTATAGCATATTTCTGTTTAATGAGTCTCACCATGATGGTGTTTAGAGCTTGTGTGAATGACACTGTGCACCTTCTATATATGCTATTATTTAAAAGCTGCTTGTGATGGGCTTTGGTTCATCGTGTGACTTTCTCATCACTACCTGCATTTGGTGGTTATCAGTGTATTTCAAAGGTACAAAACAGATTTCAGTGCTTTAATAGGTTGGTATATTAACATTATATCAGTTAAAGAAATTACAGTATTTAACTGTAAATTTAAGTTAAAACCGTAAAACCTAAAATGTTGTTACCGTATTTTTTTACGGTAGAATTCCGACAACCACAGCTGACAGTTTTTTACTGTAAATTTTACGGAATTTTTTTTTACAGTGTGGCAGTACTATTTTAACACCAAAAGACGGTTTGTGCTAGCACAAGCTGTTAGTAAATCTGGCCATTATTTATTTTTTTAAATAAAACAAAAAATTCTAAAGCGCCTTTTAATGAATAGTTCCGGAATATACTTCAAAGAACATTGTCTTTTTCATGACTTGTTAATATTTATTTAATTTATTATTATAATACATATATTTTATAATTTATGATACATTAAATGACTTCAAAGGATGAAGAGGAGCCAACATTATTAAGAAATATTATTTCATTATTTTCATTCATATGCAGCAATATAACAATGAATAATATCAAATAATATTTACTTACATTCAAATGTCTTCAATATAAAAAACTACACACTTAACACACTTTAATCTTTTTTTATGATG
The DNA here is from genome assembly GCA_021397915.2 of Tor tambroides. Taxonomy (NCBI): domain Eukaryota; kingdom Metazoa; phylum Chordata; class Actinopteri; order Cypriniformes; family Cyprinidae; genus Tor; species Tor tambroides. The sequence goes on along the minus strand of JAFVLL020012798.1, from coordinate 56,196 downwards.
CTGCAAAAGGACTGTATGAATATTTGATTCAACTGAAACAGAAAATCTGGACTGGTTTGTGAAAATGAGTGAATCTAATGCTGTCCTGGATCAAAAGACACGGAAATATTGCCAAACATGTCAAATGACATGTTTACTTAGAAAACAAATTTGCCAAATAAAAACATCACAAAATTCACAAGCAAATTCATTGTGAATATTCAATAAACTGTATTACTCAGCACCTAACACGATAAATATAAATGAAATGCATTTAGATTATTGCACAAACTACGATCCCAAATTTCCATTGTCTGTCACAATTTAAGGGCTCTACTACCACTGATCGATTTCCATTTCTATTTCAATCTGCAATGCTTTCACCGACTGTCTGAAACCCAGTTCATCGTGTCACTTTTTCTCTGTTTTCACATGCACTAATAACACACAGAGCTGCACCCACTCCTTTCAGACACCTGCCGATTGTTCTCTGTTCATTTCACAAGCCTAAATACATAAATTACCCCCAGCAAAATTAAAAACCCCATCCAAGCAAAGTAATGGGAATCTTTGCATATTTATGATATCTGGAAGAGCTCTCCATCTCCATCAATGGTGTCCATTAATATGCACACCGCATGTATTTAGTGAAGTGGGTTTGTGTGACAGGCCGTGCTGTCTTCCGTCAAACTCCACAAACACTCCACATCAACAGACCGCAATAATAGCAGGTTGAAGCCCGCGTCGTTGTTTTGTGACATTAATGTGGAGCTTCTTCTACCCTGGCTCTTCTCAACAAGTGTCTACGTCCCTCAAATCCCTCTGCGCCCAGGTTCGGTAGAAAGGGCGTGTCCGACCCGTCAGTCAAATTTGTTTATGGCGCTGCTGCTGGCCAGCTACATGCTGACATTGCTGCTGCCGTGAGACCTGGCGAACCCGCTAGAAACGGAAGACCATCCATCAAGCCGACAGTCAGGCAATACAAACCACTCGGAGGGCGAGAACACACACGTCCTTCCAGTGCCAGATTTATCGCCCTCATATATACGCTCCGCTGATGGATACCTCATAAATGGCCGATCAGAAAAGCTGAATTAAAGCTCCACCCACAATGTCATTCTTCACTCTCACCGGCTTGTACATCAGCAAAAAGGTCATCTTATATTATTGTTATTATTTTTTTTTTAGAATCAGGGTATGAAAGCAATTATTTCAAAATTTAATTTTCAATTTTCTCATTCGATAAGTGTTTTCTTGACCTTTCTACTACCTATATTTGTAGAGAGAGGGAAACAGGGTCAGGAAATGACACAGGCTGGATTTAAACTCGAATCACCTACAAATAAACCACACAATGTCTCTCTCTCTCTCTCAAAAAAAAAAAAATAAAGGCACAAAAGCTGCCACTAGGCAGGTGCCCTTTCAAAAAATATACCTTTCTACCTTATTTACCCCTAAAGGATGGATTTTAGTACGTCAAAGTGTACATACTAGCACCTAAATGGTATATATTAGTACCTTTTGAAAAGGTACTGCCCCAGTGACAGCTTTTGTACCTTTTTTCTGAGAGTATATGAGCTACATCGGTTGCATTTTATTTTACAGTATGTGTACTTACAGTGTAATTACTCAAGAAAGTACTGATAATATAAGGTTACTACATGGGTTACGGTTAGGTTTAGGGGTAGGTTCAGGGTTATTACCCAGTTATTGTAATTGCTATAATAAGTACATTGTATGTACATGCAGAGCAGGATTGTAAAATAAAGTGCTACCACTACAGCATTAAAGCAATGAGCCACTTACTTGTGTGTTAAAGTGATTTTACCAGACAAAGAGTGTTTTAGAGCAAAGCAAGAAGTCCTTTTAATTTGCTTTAGTCAAACAGCAGCAACAACAAAATGGTAAATAAATAGTTAAATGTATCAGAATTTCACGTAAATCCTAATTTAAAGAGGTAGTACACCTAAAAATGAAAACTTGCTCATAATTTACTCACCCTCCTGTTGTTCCAAACCTGTATGACTTTCTTTCTTCTGTGGACACAAAAGAAGATATTTCAAGAAATGTCTTAGTGTTTTTGTTTTGTCCATACAATGCAAGTCAATGAGCTTCAATGTTGATTGGCTCACAATGTTCTTTGAAATATCTTCTTTTGCAATCCACAAAAGAGAGTATGACACGAAGTTGAGTAAACGATGGCGATGAGTTTTCATTTTATGGTGAATAATATGGTTTAACTAAAATAAAATAGCTAAATAATACAGTTCTAACTTAATTAATGGCAAGCTACACTGCAGCATGGCTCATAGATATATATACAGTCACTCTGAATGTAGCTCATCCAATCAGAAATGTGATTCTAAACACCACATTTTACAGTTTGAATAGCAGGAAACATGTTGTACAAATGAGCAAGAAATAGCAGATATCCATATTTGAATCCATACTGAAATACCACATTAAATATAAACTGTGTATACAAAATGACAGTAGAAAAAATAGCCTACTTATGACAACCTAATAAGAGCCATTTTGACATTTAATAAACTTAAATAAAATCTGCCTTTTTCTTTAAAAAAGCAGCAGCATTTACAGAACAATCAATCACAGTTTTGGCGCTCTGACAGTTGTGTTTAGGAAACTCTTTGTTAGATGAGCACACTCACTCTCACATAACTGCTGATGTCTTCTTTTGCTGAAGTAGCGGCATTTTAATTCTCAAGGATTCTGAAATGCTGAAAATTTCATTACATATCCATTATATTTTGTTCCTTGCACTTGTCATCCTTGTCTTTTCTTCCTTTTCTTCACCCTGTTCCAAAAAAACTAGTGAGCTGTCTATCTAGACAACATTTTAATTCATTATACTGTAGGTGCACTCCAGACACAACAGTTGTTCCATAATGTATACACAGCAGGCATCTTAATTATGTAGTCTTCCTTACTGTAAGTTGTCAGAATTTTAGGGTCTGTAAGATTTTTTACATTTTAAACATTATGCATGGCTTTACTGTCACTTTTTATCAATTTAAAGCATCCTTAACGAATAAAAATACTAATTTCTTTAAAAAAAAAAAAGAAATTCAAGATGGCAAGAGAAATGTTGATCATTAATATACACTAAAAAACATCAACAGAATACTTCAATTACAATAATAGTATGTGTTATCCACTTATTTTAGAATGTTGTGCCAACATGCTAACGCCAAACTCCAGTGAAATCATTTGAATTGAGTCTGTCATGCAGAGCGCCGATGTATTCTGTTGCAAACCTCCGATTATGTAGGCAGTAGGCAATGAGGCAACACACTAGGTTTGGAAACAGAGCTTTTGTCTGTTTACATGGTTGTTTTAGTCCACACTTCAGACATTTCAAAGGCTAACACTGAATCTAAAAGGAAACCTGCGGAAATGTATTTATACAATCTGCGTACCAGAATTGAATCAGAACCAAACATCATAACCGAGGTGCCTCTATATTGAATTGTGGTTCTCTGATGCACGTTGAGTAGATTCTCATATTATTTTTTTCAGGCTTACGGCACAGCACAGTGCCTGAGATAAAAAAAAGACAACATATAGACTGGATTCACTGACTTGAATATGTATAAAAACATCTGAGGAAGAGATTGTCTACAAAACCTTTACTGTGATGCGCTCCTCAAACCAAGATGAAAACAGAAATCAATGTGGTGAAATTATATCACTGCTATATGAAAAGAGGGATCTGCACAAAAACATCAAAGCAAATATTGTTTCGACCATATTTGCATTTATAAGACATTCAAAGAACGTGTGGATGGACCCGGACATTAAAGTCAACACAAAATAACATTCTACTTCTGTCATATTTCATATTTGCAAATAAAGCAGAAGATTCTATCAATAATGTATGTATTTGTCTATATATGGCATGTATTTTTTTCTTTAAATAACATGCACTGATGAATCTTGCACAATAAGACAAGGAATGCATTTGAAAAAACTTATGTTCCTGGTCTTATCCATTTTGTTTTCATGTTGACTTTAAATGGAAGGGAAAAGAAAAATTTAAAGCGGAAAGGAAAGGAATGAAATGAAAAAATGTCATGCCTTAGCAGCTGTCAAAGGTAGCTATGTTTTATCTTGTGTTATTCAGTAAATGTTCTGCCTATAACGCGGAGAGGAAATAATACATTGTTCCAGTCTTGGGCGGCTATACTGCAGACCAGCTGTGAAATTCTTCATTGCTGTTCGAAGCAGGTACAACAAGCATATCCAGACACTTCTCAACCAGGGTCGACTTCTCTGAGGAGTTTAGAAAGGCAGCACCTCATCAAAACATTTGGAAGAGAAAATAATCAATAATGCCACAGTAAGACATATGAGAATAAATAGAGTTAATACTGACATCTCTCTCTTTCGGATTGTTGAATTCTGATCATACAACACCATGGGACCTTGCCCTGGTGAGACTGGGTTCACCATTCTTTGACCTCTGGGTAAATATTTACAGTATTTATGAGAAAATGTTTGTCTGTGTATGTGTGCTTGAATTCAGCATCCCATTTTCACTCTGTTCCAGTGCTAAAAATGTCTCAAGTGTGCTGGAGAGCTTTTAGGGGCTTGACTGATAAAAAAAACCCCACATGACCACAGGGTCAAGAAACCGCCAGTGCTGACCCACACTTTCATTCTCACCTCCACAGAGGTTCATTCAAGGGACACCAGGTTCACAAGACAGATACTGGACAGAGGCTCTTCTGGCCCAGGTGGATCACACATAGTTAATAATTCACCCCAAAATATTCCTTTCAAATTTTGGGGGGTAAGAATTATTTATTTATTTATTTATTTATTTTATTATTTTAAAATTATTTTAAAATATTTATTTATTTTATTATTTTCAAATTATTTTAAAATATTTATTTATTTATTTTTGAAAGGAATAAAGGAATTACTTTTTTTGGATTTTATGGATTTATTTAATAATTTGTAGTATTATGGTGTCTAGGCTTGGGCGGTAATACGGTAATATGGTATACCGCGGGATCTAAAAATAGCAACGGTATCAGTTTCATTACCGTTATACCGTCATAAAAAAACAGTGCACTTATATAGGAGACAAGGATTAAATATAATTTATTTAATGCCTAAAAATGCGTATGCGTGGTTGTCATCACGCGACAGCGTGGAGGAGAAAGAGAGAGAGAGGGGGAAAGATGGCGAGTCGCGCACCAAGTGACCTGGTCTCGAAAAAGAACACAACTTCTGCAGTTTGGCAGTATTTCGGGTTTCGACCGAACGAGAAGGGAGAGGCGGCAAATATGGACGAGGCAATTTGCAAATTGTGCAACAAAAATTGACTGCGAGAGATGGAAATACCTCGAACCTAAGATCGCATATACGAAACCACCATCCACTCACTGCTGCGAGGATGGACCCGAGTTCACTCAGTGCAACAGTTTCAACGCCTCCCGATGCAGGACCAACAACATCTAGGTCCACCGCCAGTACGCAGCCGACGATAATGGGGGCCTTCGGGAAAACAACAAAGTACAAAAGGGACAGTAAGGGACGGCTGTTTGTGAGAAATGTTTCCGTCCAGGCAGCTCAATGCCTGGGCATCTAGGACCTTACCATGTCCTTAAAGGACTTTTTTTCCACTGTGTGGATAGGAGACCATTTCACTTCTTCAAAGTATTTTGTCACTGCATCAGTACAGGTTTTCCAACTTATTAAAAGTTGTTCAGGCGGTGTGATTTAATTTAATTGATTTGTGTGCGCGTCTCTGCGCGAAAACTGTTCTGGATGTTTATGTTAATTTAATTCTGTTTGACTGTTGTATTTGCACTTTTTTATAAACTGCTATTTGTTGCTAATAAAAGTTGTTAATATTGTTGTGCATGTTATTTTGTTATTGTTTCAGTATTAGTGTTTGGTATTCAGTTTCTGAACGGTTTAGGCACAAGCCAACAGTTTGGTGACGCTGTCTGAGCCTTACGTCATAATTTTTTTATTATTCACGGTAATACCGTATACCGAGGTAAAATAGGGAGGAGGTTTGACGGTATCAAAATTTGGATACCGCCCAAGCCTAATGGTGTCTCAGGTTCTTCTGCAAAGATGATTTTTGCAGCATTGTGTAAAAACTTTTTATTTCTGTCTAAACTCAGTTTTTCGATCTCTCTAATATAACTAACCTTCAAATGACAACATATCCAAGATAAGGCCACGGCACTATCATCTTCATAAGTAGTGTGCACTAAAACCTGAATCTGATTAGCCGAAGTCTCAAGGTCTTGAGTGGGAGCTGTGTGGGACTGTGAAAAGTGCCAAAAGCAACTCTCACTCACGGAGCATAAGAATGGAGAGGTTGCTCTTGGACAATAAGGAAGCAAGGCCACATATCCAGAACATACAACTGCAAAATGATTTTTTTTTAAACTGCTCCAAGAGATGTATCTTTGAATACATATCATGTACTGTAGAAGTTGCAGAAGTTTTTTGGAAAAAAAAAATTGAATATTGAATAATACTTCTGCAAAAATGTTTAACTGATAGATAGATAGATAGATAGATAGATAGATAGTTTTTATCATACGACTGTATCTGCATCTGCATGTTATAAAAACTTAATCCAAATAAAAAATTAAAAACTGCTGTTACCATAAAGCTAAACAATATATAATGGTGTCAGAGCATTAATAACAGTTATCTGAAAGTCCCTCCACACTTAATCTGTATTCATTAAACAGTAACTTTTCAAAGCAAGGCTGACTGATTTATTTACAATTCGACATAAAAGACAGTCACTCGCAGTGGGGGGGAGGCTTATGTATGATTCTCCTCATGTCACATTTGTGTTGTTCCATTTACATCCATAATTTCTGGAAGTCTTTGAACCTCGCGAAGATGCACTAAAGGCTTCGCATGCAGGGAACTCCAGTGGAGCGCTGATACCCAGCACAATACAAACAGACTTTGTAATACCGGCGAGTACACATTGCGATCACATATTTGCCTTGCTTTGGTGAGGTTTAGATGATGTACACACAGTTGTTTCAGCATTTGCATTGCAAACCAGTGAGAATTTGCTGAGATAGCAAGTGCCATGGAGAAGTCAATGATGAAACCCAGTGGAAATGTGCGGCTTTGATTTCGAGGGTATTTTTCGTGTACTTTTTTATGGTGTGCAATGCAAAATCCTGAAGCAAAACCAGGTTTTATTGCAGTTTAATAGAGAATTGAGCTCTGAATTAAAAAAGCTGAATCCAACCCGAGACTGACCACTGGCTAAGCAAATTCATTTAAGGGATTGTTCTGGTACACAAACGCACGCACACACATGCACCTTCTTGATAGTCTAAGCAGTGAGAAACCTTAATGTTCATACACACCGCGCTGCCTGGCAGATTTTAAAAAGCTGTGACTTTAACTAAAAGGGTGCTGGTGCTGCTGCTGTACAGGGCAAACTGAGGACAGCCAGTACTCTAAACACCACTTTAACGTCATAGTGCTCTGAGATAGGGAAAAGATTTGGTCCTCAAACAGCCTGTGGTGTGACAGACGCAATCTGAACTTGTCAGCACTGACAACAGATGGCTGGGACCACCAAAAAAAATAATAATAACATTCATACAGCTGTGTATGTTCTAACATTCTTATATATGACACAGTATGTCTTGTAATTCGCAACGCAAGGTGGTTAGGATGCTGGCATGCTGTCATTTTCCCCTCTCGTTGCACCCATTTCCTATTTACACTGCATCTTTATTCAGAATGTGCAAAATTACATACTAGCCAGGCAATTGGTGGGATACCTGAATGACTAGTCAACAATCAGATGCATTTCTTACAAATATGTTTTTAGTTATTTTTATGTATTAATTGTTTATTGAAATAAATGTATGTATTTTTAAATAACCATCTATCTATATTAATAAAAATAAAAAATATTAAATTGAAAATAAATGAGTATAAACACATTTATTTTAAATCTTAATTTTTTTTCTGTTTAATACAATGCAAATTATTAAATGTGTTAATTATTAAATAATTTTATTTTTTATTAAAAATGTTTACATACATTTACATGTACAGTATGTATGTGTGTGTGTGTATATATATATATATATAAATTTTAAATTATATATAAATAGAAATGTATTTTACATATATTTAGATTATACATAAATATTTATATATGTGTGTGTGTGTGTGTGTGTGTATATATATATATATATGCATTACACACACATATAATATGTAAACAAACTTTTATTTTGGATGTGATTAATCGATTTGACAGACTAATTTATGTATTTCCTAAGCGCAACCCTTCAATATGAAACTGACACATAATTATGCTAAAAAAGTATAATCATCATTTTCCCCTGTATATAGAAATATGTCTAATTACAGAACTAAAATTGCTTACACTGTGTTTTAAGGTGCCCTTTTTACAGTGTAATTCATTTTTAAGTACTGAGTAATATTAATTAACAACATTTACTTGCTATAGGGTTATGGTTATTATGGTTTGGTTTAGGGTTAGTTGCATACAATTATGCATACAATTATGCATAATTATGCAAAATGTGTAACACTTTAAGATAAAGTGTTACCATAAAATGAGTTACCGTTTAACTTGACTTTAAAATTGGATGATTTTAGACATGCAACCAAAATAAATATGCTTTCTTAGTCACTAATCGACTAGTGAGCCTCGCTGATCCATTCTTAATCTTAACTCTCTTGGTTTAGTGGTACGCTGTGTGTTTTCCCGAACCAGTCCAATATTTTCCATTGTTTTTGGCTTTTTCAGTGATCAGTTCCGAACCATACTTTCTGTCTCGGTACTCTGATCCGTCTTCCCAGCTGTGTGATGAAAACTAGATCTTATTTTGCCAGGAGGTTATCCTTCGGGGCAGTTCAAAGGCCCCTCAAAATCTCCACATTACATTGACATGGCTGTGCAATCTTCAGTTTCACATCCCCACCTTGGGCAAAGAGATACGGCGAGCACAGCTGGACTTGGCCTAGTTAGTATTCTGCCTGACTGTAGGGTACAGCGCTGGGGTTTATAGTGTTCTACTGACAGTAAAGGTCAGACCTCAATGGGCAAGCAATCTGTTAAGCCCTCTTCAACTGTGTACTGCACACACACACACACACACACTCACAAAGACTAGCAAACACACACAGGGCAAGATTACATGACTTGGACCAGTTCCTCAGACATTATCACACTCACATACACAATAAGTCTCTCTCTCTCTCACTTGATCCACTGCTCACGCACATGTCAGCATCTGGGTGAATCATATCAAACATGTCAAGAACATGTTTGGATCATGTTTCAAGCCCAAAACATAAAAAAAATTATTTTTCCATAAAGAAAACCAAGCCTGTTTTTAGGAACAATATGGTTTTTTGCATTGTGACATTACTTTGATAAGAAATAAGCATATTTTCCTTTAAATTTATATTACTGTGATTATTATCACAGTAATATAAATTTGGAAAGAGAGAAGCCGATTAGTCACCAGAAGAGACGGACAGCAGCACGTAAGTGTTGTAATACTTGTTCGTTGGTCTGTTGTTTAAATGATTTACTTGCTGCTAGGAAGGAATACTTCGTTTCCTACCTATTTCTATTCTGCATTTTCGTTGAGGTCTATATTTTTGCACTGGTAATTATAATAATTTGCACCTCGGCTAAGAAGGAGCCTTGTGCGAAGTGTTAGTTTCGTCTTGAGCTATTTACACTGCTTTAGGCTATTGGCTGGGCTAATCAGAAGCCGGCCACAGCTGTTTTCATTCTAGTCTCTTAGACTGTGTATTTATTTGATGTCTGAGCGCTGACGCGGAAGCGTCCTCGTGTGAAGACCGACGAGTGTAAAGACCGACGACTTTTTCCTGCGCAACTCCTGAGCAACACACTTAAGTGTCATTTTTATCTTCCCTCACACACCCTCCTTTCCTATCCTCTTTCCTTCCACCTCTATCATGTGTTTCCAAACCATTCCGGTTCTCTGCCAACCACGCTCTAACATCACACGCAGACGGCAACGTAATACTGCTAACCTGCGCCCTATCTCTACATCTTCTACTGCACCTCTTTCTTTCTCTGTGGGTCTCTGGAATTGTCAATCAGCTGTCAACAAAGCAGACTTCATTTCTGCTTTTTTGTTACAATCTTCACTCAGCATCTTGGGCTTGACTGAGACCTGGATTCGTCCAGAAGACTCAGCAACCCCAGCTGCTCTCTCTAATAACTACTCTTTCTCTCACACCCCACGTCAGGTTGGGCATGGTGGGGGCACTGGTCTGCTCATTTCAAACAATTGGAAATACTCAACCCATTCTCCCCTATGCAATTATAACTCATTTGAATCTCATGCAATTACCGTAACAGCTCCTATAAAACTCCAGGTTGTGGTAATTTACCGTCCTCCTGGCCAAATTCTAGCCACCTTTCTAGAAGAGCTGGACGGGCTGCTGTCCTCATTCCCAGAGAATGGCAGTACACTCTTAGTCTTTGGTGATTTCAACATTCATCTGAACAAGCCTTATGCTACAGACTTCCATTCACCTCCTAGCTTCATTTGATCTTAAACACCTTACCACTACTAGCACTCACAAATCAGGCAACCAACTTGACTTAATTTACACACGCAACTGTATTGCAGACAACATTGTGGTCAAACCCCTCCATATCTCTGACCATTTCTTCATTACTTTTAACCTACATCTCTCTACCTATGTGCCACCAACCCCTCTACCGGTTACTTTTAGACGAAACCTACGCTCCCTTTCACCCTCACATCTTTCCTCTTTAGTATCCTCCTCTCTTCCCTCACCTACCCATTTCTCAACTCTTGATGTGAATGCGGCAACTGACACTTTATGCTCTACTCTAACTTCTTGTCTAGACGATATTTGTCCTCTCTCCTCCAGGCCAGCACGGGCTGCCCCTTCTAACCCTTGGTTATCCGATGTTCTCCGTGAGCATCGGTCCAAACTCAGGGCAGCAGAGAGGAAATGGCACAAAAGACCCGTCAGACCTGAGTATGTATCAGTCTTTGCTGTCATCTTTCTCTGCTGAAGTCCACACTGCCAAATCCTCACATTTCCACAACAAGATCAACAGCGCTCCAGACACGCGTAATCTCTTCAGAACATTTAATTCTCTCCTCTGTCCCCCTCCACCACCTCCCACCACTTCTATAACAGCTGATGACTTTGCCACTTTTTTCACAGACAAAACTAGAACAATCAGTAGTCAGTTCTCACCTCCACACACACACGACCTCCAACCAATCACATCCACTGCTAAAACTCCCATCTTCTCCTTCTGTCCCCTCACGGAGGCGGAAGTATCCAAATTTCTCCTCTCCAGCCATCCTACAACATGTCCTCTAGACCCAATCCCCTCACACCTTCTCCAAGCAATCTCTCCCACACTCTTACCAGCACTCACACACATCATCAACACATCCCTCCTCACAGGCACTTTCCCCACTGCATTCAAGCAGGCTCGGGTAACCCCACTGCTCAAAAAACCTACATTAAACACTTCTCTTATAGAAAACTACAGACCTGTCTCTCTCCTTCCATTCATAGCGAAAACACTCGAACGAGTTGTCTTCAACCAGGTATCATTGTTTCTTTCACAGAACAACAAACTGGACGCTAAACAGTCAGGTTTCAGGAGTGGCCATTCAACTGAGACTGCGCTACTCTCAGTCACTGAAGCCCTGCGAATTGCAAAAGCCGATTCCAAATCATCAGTCCTCATTCTGCTGGATCTATCTGCCGCTTTTGACACTGTCAATCATCAGATCCTCCTGTCCACCCTCTCATCACTGGGCATCACTAGGATTCCACTTTGCTGGTTTGAATCCTGTCTCACTGGTACGTCTCTCAGGGTGGCCTCGGGAGGGGAGGTATCCAAAGCACATCAACTGGTCACTGGGGCTCCTCAGGGATCGGTTCTTGGACCCCTCCTCTTCTCCACATACACTACATCACTGAATCCCATCATACAGGCACATGGCTTCTCCTACCATTGCTATGCTGATGACACACAGCTCTATCTCTCTTTTCAACCAGATGATCCAACGGTAGCTGCACGGATCTCAGGCTGCCTGGCGGACATCTCGGCATGGATGAAAGAACATCACCTACAGCTCAACCTGGCAAAGACTGAGCTTCTTGTCTTCCCTGCCACTCCAACTTTACAACATGACTTCACGCTCCAGTTAGGTTCATCAACAATTACCCCATCAACTTCGGTCAGAAATCTTGGTGTAATCTTTGATGACCAGCTGACCTTCAAAGAGCACATTGCAAAGACTGCTCGATCTTGCAGGTTTGCACTACACAACATCAGAAAGATCAGGCCCTTTCTGACAGAGCATGCTGCACAACTTCTTGTCCAGGCCCTTGTCATTTCTAGGCTGGACTACTGCAATGCTCTTCTGGCTGGACTTCCATCAAACACAATCAAACCTCTACAAATGATTCAGAATGCAGCGGCACGACTGGTCTTCAACGAGCCCAAAAGAGCCCATGTTACACCTCTCTTTATCTCCTTGCACTGGCTACCAGTTGCAGCTCGCATCAAGTTCAAGACATTGATGCTTGCATCAATGGCTGGTGGAATGATCTTCCCACCCCTATCCGGAATGCTGGATCCCTGTCAATCTTCAAGCAACAACTGAAAACTCATCTCTTTCGACACTACTTGACTTCATCCTAAACTTAAAAAAACTTTCATTCTCTTTATTTATTCCTTCTCTTGCTAGCTTGTACTTATTTGAACAATGCCTGACACTTGGTGTTACGAGCACCTCCTCTGTCTGATTGCCTCTTCAAGATGAATTGCTTTATGTATTCCCCAATTGTAAGTCGCTTTGGATAAAAGCATCTGCAAAATGACTAAATGTAAATGTAAATGTAAATGTATTTGATTTATTTTTGTATTATGTATTTATTTTCTGATTATTTTCAATTAATTAGTAATTAAATAGTAATTCAATTAATTATTATATTATTATTTTATCTTAATTCATAAAATTCATTAAATGATGTAAAATAAACATAATTAAACTGTGGTGGAAAGTGGTCTATTTTCACTCAGAAATTGCTAGTAAATTTCACAATTAATTACAAAGAAACTGACTTAAATTAAACATGAAATTTTTAAGTAGAAAGGCTGAAATAATAATTTCTTGTAAAATGTCCTCCAATAATCTTAAAAAAACAAAACTTTTTTACAGTGTAATAATGATACAAATAATAATGAAAAATTATATAGTCATAAAAAATAGTTTTTTTTATAATATAATATTTATTTATTTTTCTTTTAGTTTGGCAATAAACAGAGTTGGGCTTTGGATTTTTAATTTTTTTTTAATTACATTTTTTTTTTTTTTGTGGAATCCACCCATTAAAGGCCTCGATGTTTAGCTTAATTCTTCAAATATCCAAATTTCCTCTAGATAAAGTACAATGTAAAGTACACTGTTACATTCTGGAATGTAAAGCATATAACGTCATGGATAAATCACAAGCCAACAATCCTTCCAAACAAACACACCAGCATGCACAAGATACACACGTAATGTACCTCAGACTAAATATACCTGGCAGACCATAAAAGAAGCCAAATATTCCACAGACTTACACTGAAAGAAAACCAGAGACCAGAATATCACAGAGATTTGGCAAACCACCCAGAGCATCCTAGCAGAGTGGAGGTGATTTCTGCATTGGCAAACATCATTCACATTGTCTTCAGACAAAAAAATAGTTTGCAATTTAATGCAAACTTCAAATAATCAGAAAACTATCTGAAATTAAAGAAATAAGCTCAAATGTGCATGCAGGTGCACAAACACAAATGCATATGTTGTTTTTAAAACTAAGCTAAATTGTAAAGAATAATCAGAGATGAATAATAAAGAAATGTTAATAACTAAAGTAATAACTGGAATTTGTACCACAAGACACTGCCAAGCCGTACAGGTTATAGCTCAGAGCAAACGCAGAACTGCAGATCAGTATAGTGTCTTGTCAACGAAATGCTATAGAAAAGTCTTAGGATGTCCTTGAAGTCTGCCGGTATAGAAAAACGCACAGAATTCAATAAAGAGAAGACTGATGCTTCTGGGCTGAAAACATCTGATTGCTTGTATAAGATATTTGTTAGTACATGTTTTTCATGAGCAATGCTGCCTTTCAATCGCATGTTAAAAGTGTTTCACCCTGGGTCTTTATCATTAAGACGCACTGCCTACGAGAAATGTGGCTTAGAAAAGAAAAAAGGAAAACAGTTACAGAATGAGAGTGAAGCAGAAAGAACATGTTGATGGAAGGAAGATGTATGAACTAATTTACTATTTTTAATTAGCTTCCATGTCTTGTTTTTTATTACAGTACAACATCTAAAAGACAAGCTACATCTATATATCTTAATATATCATGATATATAATTATCTTGGGGGGAAAAATCAAATGCTTTTATTAATGATCAGGCTGGCATTAAGATAAACAATCTCAAACAGTTAAAAAAAAATACATGCTTCAGTAATTTTGTACAAATGGGTCTGCAGTCATTCGCTTCTTGAAACAGGCAAAAACACTTGAAAATACTAAAAATTAAAATGTAAAATTAATGTAAAATCAAGCAAAAACCTGCAAAATGACATACTAAGAATAACTAAAACTAGCAGAAATGTCTAGCCACAAAAAATGTTAATGGCTCTCAAAACGAAAAAGAAATGACTGATATAATTAATTTGAAAGTTTAAATGATATAAACAATTATTTACTCATCTTCATGTTTTTCCAAACCAACATGTCTTTCTTTCTGATAATAAAAGTGTATGGAAAATGTGGGCTGCGGCTCCAAAATGACAAAAATGACAGATACAAGAAGTCTGTATATTATTTATGATAATATAACTTATTACTAAGTATTTTGAAGTCATATGATGGCCTTCTGTGAGGAACAGACAGAATTTTAGAGTAAATGACAGAACTTGTATTTTTTTGGATGATCTGTTCTATTAAAATTAAGCATTATGAATTTTTCATACAAACGGATACGAGCTGTACTCCAGTGTAGTAATGCTAGTGAATTAGATCACAATCCTTCATTTCTCATGAAGATAAAATTGGTAATGTCATTTTTTGTGCAGCTGTCATAACGGCAATATGAGAGCTGTGGAGATAGATATATGCGCAAAGGCCTCTGAAATCTATTCAGCGAAACATTCACATGGATTCTGACTCTCTTTAAGAGGTGTATGAGGCCGAAGAGGAGTCATCTCTGCAAGCTGGTCGGCTGAGCAAATCCAGTTATGGCAATGAATGTGACATCCACACGGCAATTCCATTTCCAACAGCCATATGGTGAGGCGACTATATACCTGCCTTTCCATCAAACATAATTGACAATAAAACACATAAAAGCCCAATTTCAGCAAGTGCAGTCTCTTATCAGCGGCTGTGTACTTTCACATCTTGCTGAAGGAAAGTGCTAATTCTGACTTGCCAACCTAAAAATACATCACCATCCATATTTCCGAACCCCTTGGCCTGTGACATTTTAGTGTCAGAACTTGCCACCGGGACTCGTCTGGATCACTCTGCCCCTCTAATCTGATGCTAACTGTTTCTGAATATTCTAGCTGATCCGAACACTTGGAAATTGCTGAAAGGTCACTGGCACAACAGTTGCTTTTCACACACTCGGTGTCAAGGTCATCCTAACTATCTATTGGAAAAAAATATATCCAGATGTCAATTTGCATGTCCTCTTGTTGATCTCATAGAGAACCTCTCCTTCAAAGATCAGTTCACTCTTTCAGCAAAGACCCACAATTTTTGTCATTCATTAACATGGAGGTTACATTTCACCCCATAATTAAAAAAAAATAATTTAATGAAAAAATAAATGATATATGAAATGATAATAATAAAAGCATTATATATTGCATTTCTGGATAAAAAATTACAACAATTAAATCACTTACATATGTAATATAATTACAATAAAAAATAGTGTGTATATAAATTCTATATCACTGCAACATGTCCAGATATTTTATTTATATTTTATTATGTATTACTTATTTTCCTATTATTCACAATGATAATTCTAATTACACAAATACAATTAATTATCAATTTTATTTTAATGAACAATTAAATTATATAAAATAAACAGACTTAATATAAATAAATTAAAAACTATGTACTATATGTAAATATGAAATATATAATGCCGAAAAAAAATCTTAATTGCCAGAAAAAGCTTCATTTCATGTTTCTTTGAAGTAATATAGAGCTTAAAAAGGTTCTGCAATGGCATCGTATAAAAGTAAAAGCATTCTCCAGGCATCAGACTGTTAACTTTTTACAAAAACCTTTATTTTTAAGTGTGGGACTGAGATCTAAGGAGAAAAGCAATGAGGCACTGTTCTGAATCCATCACTTAGATGTTGATTTCCATAAAGTCTAATTTAAATTTATGACTCAGTTATCAAATTCACGCTCAATAACAACGCACAGAACATACACGATAATACAGCACCTCCAGGGCCTCTTGCTTCATTAGCAAAGCCAAAATAGCCTATAAATGAAGCCAACTGTGGGTTTTCAGTTGACAAGAGTTTATAAATGGGTCAAGATTGCATTTTAGACTTCACCCCAAGTCACAGGGCAGCATGAATGACGACACTGATATCTCAATTGGAGCCACTGAAAAGGGTGTGAAGAACCATTAAATAAAGCGTCTGACATGCTCATTATTTTTCAAAGGTGTCTTCATACATGCAGCGCCTATCAATTATGCTATCAAGAATATGTGCCAAGTCGTCTTCAAGTGTCATTCAATGCTTAAAAGGTTCAGTAGAGGAATGCCTGACATCCTGACTTAAGGACTTAATTGAGCAACAAAAGGCTTGATGGGCGAAATGTGCAATGACATATCATCAGAGACAGTCGAATGAAACCGAGTGAAAAGTGAAAACATCTGTAATTCATGCACTTCACGGCCAATTCAGAGCTTTTTTGGAAGCCAGAGACGTCTAGTACAGTAGCTCTGGAGAAGCATCCATGAAAAAAACATGCAGGACCAGGCTCGCCAACCAAAATGCTGCTTTTATAACGTCTCAACATCTAAAATGGATATCTAACGTTTCAAATGCACGCCGTATAGATGTGTGTAAGGACTATCCACCTTCTCCAAGCTCGTTTTCAATGCACATGAATGATTTCCCCAAATGGAAGCTATAAATGCCCCAGAGTTCCTCATGTTTGCGGTCCAGTATGCAGACCCTCTGGCTATCCGGTCCTGCGGGCTGAATTGGTTACTGGATACATCACACCATTAAAGGAGATTAACCAGGATTAGTGGAAACCCTTAGAGACACTCATTAAAAGAGGCTAAGTGTAAATGCTGTAGGGTACAAGATGTGCTAGCTGGATTACGCTCAGATTTATCATGTTAAAAGCCAGGCTGAAAATATGCTCCACTGAGATGTTACGATTTTATGCAGAAACTTCTATCTTGCAAGTCTAACTCAAAAATGTATTCAAATAACAGCGGTGGAAATCAAAGGACTATAGCGAACTTTCAAAGATGCAGATGTGATTTCATAAGGTGAAGGATCACTATTCGTAACCGATGGTAATTAACTCAAGCGAGGAATGTACAAAAATTTCTTTAACATCCCATCTTTACATCTCTAAGCCTGTACAAGTTCAAAAGGCGGACAAACTCAAAGTCTTAAACTTCAATAATCATATTAACATCTAACAAGAAATTCCCTTTGACTAGTTCTGAAGCTTTACCTTCAGCCATTTTATGCAAGTGGATATTGAATTTTGAAACCATTTTTGATTAAAATTGAACCAAATTCAATTTCAGCTCTCTCTCGTTCATTGTGCATTTTGATGTCGTGGAAGGCTGTTGTACTAATTCGTGAACCTCATTTGCAAGGACGCTTTTCAAGGAACCACTCAGAACGGAGACCTCTAAGGGTCAAGTAACCAATCATCTATTCAAGAGGAAAAGAACAGAATAATTAACCCAAGAGAGCGTTTCTGTGTCCATAAAGCTCAAGACCCACTGACCGTGGTCCACCTTATGCGCAATTTAACCAAGAGAACCATCATGTAACAAGGTACGATCAATACGTACATCTGTTTTTAAGCATGATCGCTAGACTCTTTCAAGCTTCACTGGGAATTTCAGTCTAGTTTTATTCAATAAAAAACTTAGTCATTATGGTTATAATGATCATGATTGTTGTTATTTGAGAAATTTCATGGCACTTTCACCTATAAGCAAAAATAAAGAGAAATGCCAGCTAATACACATGGATTGCTTACCTCATCTAGTTTTCGGATTTAAAAAATTATCATATAAATGAACAAACTCTCCACATTATGAAAATTGTTGAAACTCGAAAGCTTCTCTCAAAAGCTAAAACAGTGAAATTTCTAATATTAATTCCAGTAATTCCAAATTACATTCATGTTTTTCTATTAAACAGGAACAAAAAAAAAGACTGTTCAGCAACCGCAATCACAAACAATATAGTCAAGACCCATGTTTAGATTTATTACAGTTTGGATTGGATTTATTATTAAGGTTTGATGGCAGATTGGATGTATTACACCTTCATTTTAGCGGAAAATTTCAATGGAGATCGCTAAATTTCAATTTACATGTTTGTCAATGTTTTCAGTGCATCAGTGGTATTTTCTTCTTCATGCATTGCTTAACATAAGCTTCAGTTAATACCATGCGATTACCAGGTTGTGAAGATTAAGTAAAACACTGGGCAGAAAAAACGTCCTTTTAAAAGACAAACTGTAATAGGAGGATTTCAACTCTTGACATCTGGCAACCCCACACGTTAAAACTCTTCAAACATGTAAAATCCAATTTACATGTTTGTCGATGTTTTCAGCTCATCAGCGCTATTTTCTTCTTCATGCATTGCTTAATATAAGCTTCAGTTAATACCATGTGGGTGCCAGGTTGTGAAGATTAGGTAAAACACTGTGCAGAAAAACAGTGTCCTTTTAAGAGACAAGCTCTGATAGGGGGATTTAAACTCTTGAAATATGGCAACCCCAGATGTTAAAACATTTTTTTTTTTGTCTTCTTTTTTTTTAAAATAAAGAAAATTTAGATTTAGATATAGAGAGTTAGTTTTTAATACTTAGTCATGGAAAAAAGGTCCTTATCAAATACTTTTCAGTAACAGTAACAAGGATACACTGCTTTAAATAATTCAGCAGCTACTAGAAGACATGCCTCTGGTATTAACTGAAGCTTATATAAAGCAATGCATGAAGAAGAACATAAATCAACAGGTCTATCTGAGTAACAGCACTCAAAACAGAAGCAGAAACACATGACTTGGATGTCTTTGACAAGGATAAAGGAGCTGAGCCCAAAGTAACACAATTATCTTCTTTTTTTTCACCTTTTTCCCACTGCCATTAAGGGAGAATTAATTGACACATTATCTTCCCATTAAGTGGTGATTTTCCTATCAGATACAGCCACTAGTGATAACAGGACAGCACCACACACTTATTCATTCTCCTTCAGGATTACACGCTATACCTGAGGACAGAGGGAAATGTTTTTTTTTCTGCACTGATGTAATGTACTATTCCTAAATCAATTTACAATTGGACTGCAGATGGCCAGTTTACTCAAAATTACATATTTTATACTATCTGTTCATAACTGCACGCATTTTACCCACAGAAACCAAATGTGAACTATCCCAGTCAGTCAAACCACAGATGGGTTGTTCCTATGCTGTTCATTTATTATGTTCTCATCATCTATGTCTAAATGTAATGGATTAAATATTAAATTCAGATTTTTTAGAGATGGAAATTAGGTCACTTTTTAAATAATTTTTTGAAAAAAAAAAAAAAACCCACTGCTTTTAAATATTCAAAATAAGCAGTTCAGTTGGTTTTTCTCGAATCAAAATATTTTAAAAAAAAATTTTTCTTGCAAATGGAAAATTTGACCTTTGTTCTTGCTATATTGTGTAAATAATAAAGCTATAATTAAAGTTTAACTGACTGAGATTGACTAGAGCATGTTTTTGTATTACTCAATGTTAATGCATTTTATGATATCTAATGTTCAAAGAACACATTAATATTAAAAATATTAAAAATATGCTCTAGACAAGCTCAGTCAATTAAACTTTATTAATTATAACTTAGAAGTGTCTGAGCTTGACCAGATCATATTACTGAAAGTTTGATATACCATTTTAATGAAATACTTAAATTTCAACAAAAGCGTATTTAAATATTTATGAGTTGCAGACTTCAAAAGGAACTGCAGAAGAGGAATGACCCTGTAAGTCTTCTGGTTAACAACCAGACAGATCACAGCGAAGTCTGAGATGTGAAGTCACCGGGTTCATGTTCCTGAAGAGAAGAGATTTTAAAGCTCAATACGTGTCTCATCTGGTGAATAACCTGAAATGAATCTGTGTGCCAAAGACGAGGACTGAACACTGATGCATCTTTTCTTACCCAAGACCACATAAGCAGCTCTTCTGGATGGGAGGCTTTCAGGGATCTCTCTTGATCCGTGCGTGTTGTTTGTTGGCAGAATCAAACAGGCGCAAAAACACAACTCTATGTGATGGAACGGTTCCTCTTGTAAATGATTCAAGGATCAGTCATGCCTGATTAGGCCTGAGCCAGAGATATTGGAGAAAATGGAGGGCTTGTGTACTTCTGAGCCCCGCTGAAGCTGACTGACAACAGTGGGCTTCCAACATGTTCGATACTGTAGATGGCAAAGCGAGCTTTTATTTGATGCACAATAAAAGCTTGTAATGCTCCATTCTTTGCCAAATTGGTTCAGACAAGATGACACAATGACAAGAAGAAAGGCATGATGGGATATGACTTGGCCTGTGCCAGCAAAAAGTCAGTCAAAAACAGAAAAACCAAGACTCAGCATTGAAGCATTGTGTTTTAACCACTATACCTCAGCCCTTGCAACCTATATAGATCATTATACATAAACTGACGAATTACTAAAAACCAAAAAAAAAAATAAAAAAATAAAAATCATACAAATCTGGCTAAAATACATTCGAAATATATGAAAATATATCTATAAATATATATGTAAGTATATAAACTGTGTAGCTTAAGGGAATTTCTCAAAATGAAAATATATTTTTGTTAAAGCTTCATATAAAAAAATACATATTACCAACTGAACTTTAAATGCAAAAAAAAAAAAAAATCCAATATCAAATTCATTTTTTAAATATTTAATAAAAATATTTTGGACAATATAACTCAATGTATATTTAAAACTTACATTAAAAACAACCTATTTTTTAATGCTAAAATGTATGAGGAAATATAAGTAATAATGAATAATAATAAATATATTTCAACCATTTGTTTGTATATTTTGAAATATTATTATTTTTTTTTTTTTAATATAGTCATGTTAAATAGCTCCCTAGTCAAAAAACACATAATACTGACCACATGTCTGCCTTATGCTTTTAAGAACTGAAAAGCAGCAGCAAGAGACTGAAGGTCTTTGGCTTGCAGTGGGAAAAGTCTTGTCAGATGTCATGTTGTAGCAGCAAAGGGTTCCTTCATTAATTCAAAAGCTTGACCCCCGAGGGTACGAGCAATGACTCATGAACTATACAACCTGACACCAATGTGCACCACCAGAGCTTGGCAGTAATGCATTTACTAAGCAAGATAAAGCAAATACATCTCAATTGTATCCCGTCAAATGAAATCACAGCTTTTAGCATTTGTTAAATATTATATAAGCTACTATTGCATGTTACTGCATTTCTGCTTTGTTTTGTTTTGTTGCTCAGAGGTTGCTCTTTTATAGCTCAGGAGAAGAGGCTTACTGTTTAAACTTGATTGAGTTTTCAGTTCATTCAGTTTCATTAAAATAACAAATTTGTCTTTGATTATTCTTGGTAGAAATGTAAATACAAACAAATAATTCAATTGTTGATGTACAGTACAGTAAGAGTACACTGTGAATAAAATAACATGGTTTAGATCATTTGATCAGAAATATCTGAGCTCACACTGAGATCTGAAACTCGTGAGATTATTGGAGCCTTTCTTCTGTAGAAAAAACATCCTCAGAAGCAGTGGACTTACAGTAGGCAAAGGTAAAAAAAAAAAAGAATAACATCGACTGTGTCTTTTTAAACACAGTGTGATATAATAAGAAAATATGAATTTGTGATATTTTGCTTCATGCAGTAAAACACATTTCTTAGTGCCAACAAAACCAATACTGTCACGAAGATTAAACATTCCATTTGCAAGACATGTTGTCTATTCATATAATGGCTGCTGGCTGATAATGAGGTTTAGTTGAGGTACCTGTAATTTTAAGCAGAAAAATTTGTGACACTTTCACACATCTTGACTATTCAGAAAACAGCTGAATACAATACTTCTGATGTCTTTGAGAATTTGGGTTCATAAAACAAAAGTAAAAGTGATTTGGAATTAAAATGAGCAGAATATTACACAAGAATACAGCAAATATTTGTGAAAATTATGTCCTTATTATAAAGTCTAACATGTAGAGCATTTCCCCTTAGGTGCTGGAATGTTTAATATTTCATTAGAATTTTTTTGTGTTTTCTGTTTTAGACAAGCTGGTGCAAAGAGTGAGAGATAGCGGGGGTGCAATGTCTGTATAATACATCACCAAACACACACACACAGAGGAAGCCTAAATTAACCCATAACTCATGGCAGAGGTCAGGCCTTCTTATATAGAAAATATTCCTTTCAGCAAATACTGCAGGAAAAGAACATTTATTATTGATAGAAAAACACAGCAATATACAATAAACCGATGACTTGGCTTAAAGCTCACTGGAATTTCATCCATCAAATCAATGTTCTCTTCATCTAGCAATATTGACCACTGTCATGAGCTTTGTACAATGAACAAGACCACTTCTGTAAATAAGCTGCAGGCCGGGGTTAAACTGAGCCAAGCCGACATATACCATATAGACTTGAGTAGTATTTGTATATTGATTACATGTGGCTGTTTATTTGATTTCGCTTTTAAGGGAGGGCTGTTTGTATGGTACTAAAGTGGAACATTTTGCCATTCACTTTAATGCAAAAAGTGCACCACTTCACTGTAAACACCCTATACCTCATAATAACAAAAGGTTTCAACATTTTGTCAATTTTGTTTTCGACAGTAGTCTCTTATGCTCACCAAGACTGCATTTATTTGATTTAAAAAACAGTAATATTGTGAAATATTATTACAATGAAAAGGAATATTAAAGGGGACTTATTATGCCCCTTTTTACAAGATGTAAAATAAGTCTCTGATGTCCCCAGAGCGTATATGTGAAGTTTTAGCTCAAAATACCCCACAGATAAATTTTTACAGCTTGTTAAAATTACCACTTTTAGGGCATGAACCAAAACGCGCTGTTTTGAGTGTTTTGCTTTAAATGCGAGTGAGCTGTTGCTCCCGGAGAAGAGGGCGGAGCTTCAAGAGCTCAAGCTCCCGCATTAGCAGTGCTAGCCTTTGCAAATAAACATTCCACTATTAGTACAAGCCTGTTATCTTTACAGAAAACTACTCGGTTTCAAAGTCAGTCATCTGATTATACTGTGCATAATAAATTCGCGTTTATGAATCGCACAGATGGGGAGCACGGCGGGATAAAAATAACAACATAGCTGGTCTCATGCCATCACAAACTTTATAAGTCCCACTTCTGATTATGAGCTCGACAACTCCAAGCGATCGACTAACATTGCTTTCATACGCAACTTTTAACTACCACATTCCTATTCACGATCATTCTGGCAGCACTTGAAGGCAGCATCAGTGCAAACACACAAGAGACAATGGTAACGTTAGCTTTAGCATCATTAGCCTTACAGAGTGCCAAGAAGCTCTTTCAGAAAGGCTATTTGGAAAACAAACGCGTGATACTTACTTTGTCTGGAACTGACGTTCGTGCACGAAGCGTTGATATTGATTCCTAAACATTTAGGGGACGTTACCGATTTTTTCTGGGATATTTCCTTCGAAAATGAAATTTAACCACAGTGCCCTCGGCTCAGATGAGGGGAGATTATGGTGACTCCTATGTTTATTAGTGCATCCCAAAACACAACACTTGTAAAGCCTCTTTGGTGCTGACATTGTATATATCTCCAGTAATGGCAGACCGCATCTTCTCACTCAGGGCTGTGTTTATGCTAATAGGGCAGAGAGCATAGGGTTGCCACCTTCAGCAAGGCAAAATAAGGGACACACATTCACCCCCCCACAAAAAAAGGACATTTTTTTATTAATTTGCTTAAATTAGGACTACATTTAATCTAAATGATTTAGCATTTTTAAACTTTTTAAAATGTCAAATTGTATATGACATATGCTTATTTATTATGTATATATTTATGATTAATATAAATGCTAAATTAATAAATAGGGTCTAACATTAATTATAATCTATTAATTCATCTGTCTAATAATGTCTAAAAATATAATAATTATGTCTGTCAAGCTCTAACAGACTATCCAAATTTTAATAAAACAATAGAGTTATGCCTTTAGAACAGGGGTGCCCAAACTCGGTCCTGGAGGGCCAGTGTCCTGCAGAGTTTAGTTCCAACCCCAATTAAACACACCTGAACTAGCTAATCAAGCTCTTACTAGGCATACTAGAAACTTCCAGGCAGGTGTGTTGAGGCAAGTTGGAGCTAAAGTCTGCAGGACACCGGCCCTCCAGGACCGAGTTTGGGCACCCCTGCTTTAGAAGATGTGTCTGTCACTTTAAAAGTATGGTTCACCCAAAAATGAAAAGTATGTCATAATTTAACTAGGTTGTTCTAAACCTGCAAGTTCTTTCTTCTGTTGAACACAAAAGAAGATACTTTGAAGAATGTGGGAAACTAAACAGCTGCTGGTCCTCAGTAACTTCCATAGAGAAAAAAAATACTATCAGAGTCATTGATTGGGGACCAGAAACTGATTGGTTACCCACATACTTCAAAGTATTTTCTTTTATATTCAACAGAAGAAAGAAATTATTACAGGTTTGGAACAACTTGTGGGTGTGTAAGCCATGACAAAATTGACATTTTTGGGTAAACTATCCCTTTAAGTCAGACAGCCCACCGTGAGCAAACTGCGCGTTCATCATTACTGGACACACCCATTGATAACTTTCCCATTCAGCCCTACATCTGGAGAGTCTTGTGTTCAAAGGGCAGATGTGAGCTCCAGATGTTTTAAATCGCGCAGGTTTAGCGCATGCAGCGCTCGCGTGAAAGCGCGAGATCAGGCGACTCCATCATCGCCATGGAAACAAAGACGCCAAGATGAGCTTCTCTAACTTTTTATGAAATTGATTTCATTATAATTACTATTAGAGGTGCTAAATAGGTGCAAAATACTTATTTGTTGATTCAGCTTGTTGCCCTTTCTAAAATACGGGACAAATCGCGTCCCGTATTGATTTGATACAGGACGCATCATTTTACCTTTAAATACGGGACGATTCCGTATTTTAAGGGACGGGTGGCAACCCTAAGAGAGCGTCACTAATGGGCGGGACTTTTTCCCCTCAGTGACGTGCACAGAGGGAGAATCTGAAACAGCTTGTTTGGAGAGACTGTTTATGATTTATTGGTTTTATAAAAAAATGAGTTGGTGGATTTTTAACATTATAGGCTGGTTGTTTTCACACACTGCGGCCACACAACTGTGTTCAAACACCTTATAAAAGTGATTTTTGCATAATAGGTCCCCTTTAATATATATTAATGTTAAAAACATTAACAATTAAAAATATTAAAATAAACAGTGAAATATTATTAACATTTTCTAGTTATATTCTTTAAAATGTTATTTATTTCAGTGATGGCAAAGAGTAGAAAGTTCAAAAGAACAGCATTTCTTTGAAATAGAAATCTTTTGTAACATTATAAATGGCTTTGCTGCCAATTTTGATCAATTTATGCATCCTTGCTGAAAAAAATTCTTTATTTCTTAAAACTGACCGCAAATTTGTGAATGGTAGCGTACATAATAATGCTTTTGCCCACCTCCAAAATCCCAATTTAACCTCTTTCCGCGGCTCCATATGAGGGTTGAGTTCCAAGGAAGTGCTTACTCATTTCCATGAAACACATCAGATATATTCACTGCAAGCTCATTTTGTTCTTACTCTAAAAAAAAAAAGTGCTTTTACTGAACGCACATAATTGGGTCTGATTTGCAAAAGCATGAGCCTAATTGCAGCCCTGGTGAGGCAGGTGATGGAAATAGCTCATGAAATTGACTTCAAAAGAACTTGTTGTCTTTTCTTCCGCAGATATGACTGAATTCAGACTGCTAATTTAACTTAAAGTGAAGCGGCGCACGCTTTCCTTTAACCTCCTCTCTCTTTCTCAGTAAGCAGGATTCGCCATGCTCTCTGGCCAATGTTGTGGTCGGTGTTTGACATATTTGAACGCATGAATAACATTTTCATGAAATTTTCACAGAGGTGTATCTATAATTCACATGCCCTTTCTTAGCTAGTGCTGATTAGAGAGAGATGCTCAAATCACTGCCGGGATCTGCTCGCCACATCTCTGATGCACATTTACTATTCAAAACATTTTCATCAAGATCCTCGTTCCAGACATTCTTGTCTAAAACGCCAAAGCGAGGCCAACCTTGTTGCACTCCTTCCTCTAATTAATCCTCATTCAAGACTTTCATGCCAAAAACATTTAGCTCAGTTTGTCTAAAAATACTCAGCCCACCCACATTCAAAACAAATTTGCAAATCATATTCCCCAGATTGCAAGATTGTTTGTTGTTTAGTGACTGAATGAAGAGTGATTTTATATACATGCACTGAAAAGATCAAAATTTAATTTGCTTCAAATTTACAGTTATTACACAGATGTTATAAACACAAAATCTCTCACACAAAACCTTCAGTCCGACACTTAATATACGCAGTTTATAAAAGTATATGCATGCTGTATTATTAAAACAAAACTCTTCAAAAGAACTGTTTTGAGCTCAAAACAGAAGATTAGCAATTATATTATATTATATTCATTTCATTATCAACTAAGGAGAAAGAAAACATAGATATAAAAGATACAACTGTTAATATATAGTAATATCTAGCATAGCTCAGACAGTTTGGGCTCGAAAGTTGAAATCTAATGACTGATTACAGGCTTTGGTAATCTGAGCACTTATTATGATGTCTTTTGAAACTCTAGAGGAGACTTTAGATGAGAAATGTCTCAAAGGAGGAAACTTTAGCAACACTCTCCATTTGCACTGCTTTTAATCTCTGTCCACAGTCTAGGTGAAACAACTGAGATATTCGAGATCTCATTTGAGATATTTCTTTCCTTATGCCTTGGCTATTAAACTTTAAAGGTGCTGTAAGCAATGTTTTTAATAGCACATATAAAATGTGCTTATTACTGTATCTGACAGATCTCACTGATATAGCTGTCCTGAGAAATAACACCTGTCTCTGTGAAAGCCTTATAGGCTTTGCAAAGAGCACTTTAAGCCAAAGAGAAACAACTTCTGTCTCCGAATGATTTGTGCAGTCTGGTTTTCTAATATTTAACACCTTTAACATATTTAAGGAATAGTTCACAACCAAATGAAAATTTACTGCCTCTCAGACCATCCAAGATGTAGATGAGTTTGTTTGTTAATTTGGAGAAATTTAGCATTACATCACTTCCTCACCAATGGATCCTGCAGTGAATGGGTGCCGTCAATGAGAGTCCAAGACAGCTGAAAAACATCACAATAATCCACACCACCCCAGTCCATCAATTAACGTCATGTGAAGTGGACAGCTGCGTGTTTGTAAGAAACAATCCATCATTAAGGTGTTTTTACTTTAAACTGTTCCTTCTGGCCAAAATACAGGTCCATAATCCATAATAACACTTCCCTCAGTGAAAAAGTTCATGCCCTGTTGTTCTCTTACACCAAAATCACGAGAAAGCAGTGAGAAACAGTGCAACAGTCAAAGCCAATTAAAAATCCACACGTTCTGTGTGAACCAGACTTTATGTATGTGTAAAAACCTGCAGTGGCTTTAAAATCCCCTCTCAGTATTTGCAGAGAACATGCATGCTGCTTTGTGCCCAATGAGAGTTCTGCACAAAAGCCCTGTTAACATTTGTCAGTATAAACACTGAACTTAAATACCTTTGCTCAGATCAAACACCGCTAAATCTATGTTTGTAGAGACTCAGGCTTGGGAACCGAAGTTGCACGTACCTCTCAGATCTCTTCTGTGACCAGGAGACGGATGCGGATTTACTGCTCGGTCCCAGCGCTTGTGACCTGGAGTGCGTGAGGGATCCTGCGGTTCAAAACAAAGCAAATACTTATAGTAGCAGGACTTCAGCAGCTAAGCATGAGTGCACAACAGCAAGACATTTTTACATTTTCTGAGGAAGGAATGAAAGTGCCTCCCAGAAAAAGTGCCAAACTTCATTGCCTCAGTGTTATAGGTGGTTTATGTGTTTTATGTGATTTTTTTTATCATGTTGCTATGCAGTTTCTAGTGTTGTCTAGATGGTTTCCTACTGGTCCAAGTGAAAAGAGTACATCTCTGTGATATTAGGGTTTGTAGAAATGGCTCAAGCCCCTTCGATTAAGTTTGTTTCACCCATCAAGTGAAAAATCGCAAGCTTTGTTGCTTAGAAAAATTTCCTCAACAAGCTGCAAGGTTTGAGGTATCATTCATGTTTGAAACACAAACAGTGCAGGATAAGATATTTAAATAGTGATTATAATTCAGGGTTTGCAGACTCTTACAAATAAAGGTTCTCTGGCATCTATGGTTCCATGAAGAACCTTTAACATTCATAGAACCTCTCTATTCCACAAAATGCTATTTATAGTGTAAAAAGGTTCTTTATAGAAATTTTAAAATGTTTTTCAAACTAGGAAAAATAGTTCTTTTAAGAATTGTTCACTGAAAGGTTCTTTGGGGAACCAAAAATGGTTCTTCTATGGCACCAATGGAAGAAAAAAAAGTTTTTGAAGCTTCATTTTAAGAGTGTAGGAGTATGAGTAATAATAATGCATGATGGAATTTGTTCTCCAATAGTGCACAGCCAATTTTAATTTTCCAGTGGAAGCTCAGTTTGAGAAAAAAGTGATATTTTCATTTCAATGTCTCTCTCTTGACCCTCATCATAAGCCTTCTCTTTTGCAGTCACGCTTAATGGAAACTTCCACTGACAGCATAACTCGTGAGTAACTTGAGATATTCCATCACTTCAATCATGAAGATGCTGACAAACATAAGCCTGTTTCACACCAAGGCCGGCCAAATGCAGAGTTGAGTGGAGGACGATCAATCTAAGCACAGTTCTGATGTTTAATTCTGAATGTGTTGCAGGGGCTTTATCGTGGGATTAGTTGTTTGGGTGGCGGCAGCTACTGACATTTGAGGAGCATTCCAGTCATGCAATATCCCGTCCACTCAGCCACTGCCCCCCTGCTGCAATCAGCACTGACAGTCACGCTACACATCCTCTCAAAAACATCACTCAGATACATTAACTGAAAAAGAAACTTTAGACAAAAATCAAACACTGGAGCTGAAATGTTAAAAATCTAGGATCAAACAGTCTAATTCTTAAAAAAAAAATAAAAAATACAGAGGTTAAATTACAGACATTAAATGACAATTTATGACCCAAACAAATGTGATGTTCCATGGTGGGAAATTAGAACACAATTCATTTTAAATTCATATTATTAAAATTATATTTTATATAAAATATTCATAAAAACATTTTATCAATATATATATATATATATATATATATATATATATATTATTATTTTTATTTTATTTTATTTTTTTTTTACCATAAAAGCATATATAAATAATGACTTATCAAATTATATTTTATTAAATGAATTTATTTTGTCTTTTATTGTTTTTTTTTGTATATGGATTTTTACAGTGTCATTGGAAACAGTGCTGGCAGTAATGGTTTACATCCACATTTAACTAAGAGAGTGCTATGTATGTGTGTGTGTTGATATATGTGGGTAAAATAACGAGGTTATGATTTCCTCTGATTAACTGACTGAATTCATTACACATCACAGAGACCTACAGTGTGTTAACAGCACAACTGCCAATTTACTCATTAAACTTTCATGTACATGTAATCTAAATTTCTAATTCATGATGCTTGACTTGACCAAACAAATTAATTAGTCTGATAAGCCTTTTTAATTTTTGATATTTCGAAAAATATGAATACGGCCTGAATGTGAAAAAGTTTGAAAACATAAAAATACCCATGAGACTTTAATATTCCTGACATTTACCTGGCTTAAAGTAATTTTTGCTACTGCCTTGTGATGGAAGAAAAAAAGTATAATGACTAATAATATCTGAACTTTTCATGACAAAGCTGCAAGCTAATCCAAATATATCCAACTGCCATGTCAATGTCACTTCAGTGGTGCTAACTAAAGCAGGGTTATAGTTAGTACACAGCATATGACATTAACAAAGTTAAGAAATAATTAACAGCAATAGAAAACCACCTTTTGACAAGTGTGAAGTTTCTCAATGAAACTTCAATTTTAGTGCTGGCGCTGCAGTGTGTTATTTGAATTCAGTAGCTGTAAGTGGTCAACTTGAGTTGGCTGTCCTTGAGGAAGGCAACTAATGCTCTAGATAAGCTAACGGCAGTACAAGCTGAGAAAGACCGTAATGAACCAACCAATATAAACAACAACAACAAAATCACCCCAAAAACACTCTGTACACAGTCACATCTTGACCTTCAAGGAATATTCTGTGTTATTTAATGACAAAGACATTAAGCTGTGCATAACCCAGAATTTTCCTCTAATGGCATGACAGTAAACAGAGAATAAGTCCTTCAAACTCTTTCATAAACAAAAATAGAAGCACATCAATTGGAGTGCATGAGTAATACAAAGCATTACTGTAGAAAAAAGCATGAACAAATGGCTTAAAGTGCTTCACTGTGTTTGGAAGGTCAAACTGTATGCTTTTCTTAATACTAAAAGCCATACCTGGCCACATACTGGCAATAATGGAATTTTAAAGCGAAAGTGCATGCACTGAAGATCATATGGAGTCATGGAGGACTTTCAAAAGAAGCATGTGTGTGCATATATGTCTATATGTAGAGACGAGAAGCATGAGATCGGAAAAGAGACAGGAGAATATATTTTACTTGTTTGCCATGACCTCCAAACAAAGTCTTGTGGCAGATGAAGTGTGTGTGTGTGTGTGTGTGTTTTCAGTTCACACTCTGAACATGACTGACAAACCTTAAACGAGTTCTGAATATTTTTTTATTTTAGTTCAGAGGCATTGCATTTCAAACCATCATGTTGTTGCACATCACAAACACTTATTAGTCCAGTTACATCTTCTACAGATCAAACTGTTGCTCTTGTAATTAGATGTAATTAAAAAGCTACAGCTGACTTGCAGGAATATGAGACTTTGTACGAGACCAGCATAACAGACCAGCTAAAACAAGGTGGTCCACCTTGACTGCATTTTTGTCATCATAAAGCATGTTTCCAGTCAGCTGTGCACTGCTGCAGACACATAAGATGCCCTAAAATGATGCCTAAGTAGACAGCTCACTACGTTTTGAGACACAGCCAGAAAATCACAGAAGAAATTTCACAACATGCTTGGAGGGTCATTCCACAAATAGGGTGCCTTTGGTGTCCCTAGTGCTAATATATATAAACAATGTCTTTAACAATGAAAACCTGATACCATCTTTTGTTATTCTTTGTATATTTTCCTAAAACATTAATAAAAATCCAAATAATATTTTATTTTCATCTTTTTTTCTCTATGAGAATGCCTACTTTACGTTTCTGCAACATATACTTTTATATGTATTATAAATATCCGTAGCAATATCAGCTTAAAGAAACTTCTGTTTTTTTTATAAAAGCATTCAGTAAGTACAATATATATCAGTATAGATTAACAATTTGGCAATTTATTAAAAAAAAAAACATTCTTTGTCTGACAGATCTTAAAGAAATGTACTTTTATCACCTTTTCAAATGGAAAAGGCACACATTTCATGGAATGAATGACCCTGGAAAACAGACCCTAGTAAACTAAATCAAGTCAAGGCATCTGGCGCGGCATGTCCACATTTTCGGTGTCTCAGTAGCATAACATGGATAACTGCGGTGGAATAGCAGATCTAGGATGTTATTCAACAGTCCAGACGTGTTTAAATGTTTGCAGGATCTGCAGTGGAGAGTCGCTGCGCTGCGCTGCATTGACACGCGCTCCAAAACACGCATATATCACATCAGTCCTCACACAAAAAATATTATTTTGATCAATATTAAAAAAAAAAAAAATCTCTCCACAACTTTGAAACATAGCTGTTCTCTCAAAACTGAGAAAAAAAAAGAAAAAAAAAAAAAAAGAAAGAAAAATGTCTTTTCTCATTGATGTAATTCGTCAGGAACAACATGTAAATGTCCAACGGATAAATACAAAGAACGAAAGAAAAAAAGAAAAATTAAAAGCAAAACAAAATCGTATCCAGCACTTGCTCCTTTATTGTACAAAATAAAGAAACTAATATACACAAGAGCTGACTCACGTTAACCAAAGTTAACCGAAACCTGGCGTTCCCCCTCTCAAGAAGGTAAAACATTAAAAACCGGCTTTAGATGAGAGTCAGTTGAATTCAGAAGAAGAACAAAATGTAAGCCCATCCCAAATCAAAAGAGGACGTAGAAAAGAGGTAAAAATGAAGACAAGAGAAAATAAGAAGAAAGTACTCACCGGTGAAAATGTCAGAGAGCAAAAATGTGGAAAGAGCAACAACAGAGAGAGAGAGAGAGAGAGAGAGTAAGAGTGAGGAGAAGCTGTCAGCGGCGCAGTCACTGAGGAAAGCAGCGGTTCAACAGTATAAACAGCGCTGGTGTGGAGCAAACCATTGCGACTGCGCAGGGGGAGACACACAATCTGTCTACTTAAAGGTGCACTCGGTAATTTTGTAATTAAACTCAGTCATTTGCTAATTAAAAAAAGTTTTGCACCTAAGTTAGGAACAGCATTTTAGAGAAATAGGCCTAACATTAAAATATTTACTTACATGAGATGAATAGTTCAGTCACACGAGCCTTTCTAGAAAAGCGGTTTTATTATTTTTATTGCAACATAACAGAAATGACACAGACTACAACCTTAGGCATTACAGAACATAAAACTGTTCTGTAAAAGGCAATTTACTAGCAATTTCTGAGTGAAAAGTGTTTCTACATCAATTTATTTTTAGTGTAGTGTTGTTGTTACCATGTTTCATTTTACATGGCGAGATGAGTTGACGTCACAACTATCTGTCATGCAATTGGCCAGGTTAATAATTCAACAGTCTGTCAAGTATTCCTATAGCGCTTCCATCCAGTGCTCAAACCCAACAAACATATTATATTCTATATCTGTAATGGCAGAAAAGTCTGATATCTGAGCTTCGCCGTTCCAGCAACATCCTGCATTTGCTGGGATTTTTTAATACTATGTGAAATAATACACAATGTCTACAACAGCATAGTGATACACTATTATTTCTGCAGAAAAGAAAATTACACAGTATGCATACTGAATACTTCAGAAAACATGCAGTCTTACAAATAAAGGTGAACACTTCTTAAAAGCACCACTTCTATTAATCTAGTAATCTTGAGAACCTTTTTTTTACCACCATAAAAAAACTTTTTTTTTAGTTCCATGGATGTTAAAGGTTCTTCATGAAATATTAAGAAGGAAAAACATTAAGAAGGTCTATTGTATTACATGCAACTTTGTGTGTAATTTTAATTTGTAGCTACAGCTCTTTTCATTGCATGCAAGCAATGTCAGATTCCAAATCCTCAGACTTCTAGAAGGGTGAAAATAGTTGGACTATTTGTGTGCGCATCAAATATCTTGAGAGATTACAAACTGTATTCATATCTATCATATACTTTCTTAAGAAAAAAAAGTATATCAAAGTTCACATCACACCACACACAGTGTCTCTGCGCGCACACACACAAACACACACACACACACACACACACACACACACACACACACACACACACACATAGCACTACAAACTCAGGCAGCCATGCCTCTCTCAAAAATATGAGACAATGCCAGACAGCGACACTTAGGGCAAGGATTACCGAGATGTTTTTCTCGGGTATTTACCGTATCTCCGTGGGGCTTATGCGCCAATTCACATCTATTTTTTTGTTTACGTTGTGATGGAGACATCATACTGTGTGCAAGCAACAGCTTAACCTTGAGCCCAGAGCTACAAGATAAAATTAAACTGAAAGCTTGAGATTTTAATTCAATTCATCAGAGGGAAGTAAAAAATTATCAGGACGAACAAATATAGATATGCCACTATTAATGATAACACGGGAGGTGAGAGGCACAGGTGGCACTTTGAGGGAGTGTGGGAGGAAAACGGCATCTGCGGCGGAGTAGAAAAGGAAACAGAAAGCCAGTAAGTTCGAAAACAACTGAATGAGGATTTAGCAAACAACCTACCCCAAGACAGAAGAGCATCGGAGAGAGAGAGAGAGAGAGAAAAAATCCAAGCATCAATAACGCACATTAGTCCTCGCACATCTGCTCCAGTTGAAACTCCTCCAAATTCACAGCTTCACACCATCCCTTGAGAGTTTAACTCTCTCCATAGTGCTCTCAAGATTTGTTGAATCCTGTTAATGGGGAAAAAAGCCCCAAAGAAGAGATCCTATTAAAACTGTCTGGTGTAGACAAAAGACTGGATATCTGTGTGGATTTGTCGCACTGTGATTTGCTTATTTCAAATGCGATGCAAAATGCCACACAGGTCCTCTGAGAAAACACCATAACAATATCAAAAAGAGCCTCGATTTTATGCTCGTCTGTAAAAGAGACCATTACGCAAAGAAGACAAAGAAAGAATTTTGCTTTGGAATTTCATCGAACATGTTTCAATCGTCTTTCCTCCAGTCAGTCATTAGTCACAAAGGCAATTCTGATGCTTTCAAAAAGCAACAACACAAAAACCTGAGGTGGTTGTAGCCCTGTAACTCAGCCTGAAGGCCAGAATCATAAATATACAATGTTTTTGAGGGTATTTGACATTTTTGCAGAGAAATAAATGGGCATATTACTCACTCCACTGAATATTACCAGCTGAAAGAGGTCTGGACTGTCAACAGCATGACAGCAATGCTTCCTCTTGCATTGTTCTTGCTTAAAAAAGAAAAAAAAAAATCAGGTGAAAATATCCAATGCTAATTTGGTCATTTTAACTCGTCAATCCAGATGTAATTATGTAGAGTGACGGCCAGCCGTTAACTAATACAGCCCCTCATTGACTGTAAACACATTGACGATGCACTGAACACCTAAAGACAACACTGAGGGACCTTTTAAATGAGGACAATCCTGGGCATGTAGAAAAATGAGAGGCCAGATGATGCCACAGCACCCGGAGATCATGTGTTAACACGTCGTCAAATATGAGGCAGATAGTGTGATGGAGGTGACGACGATCGAGAAATGCCAGATGTCCAGACTTGCGCTGCAGGTTCTTTTGTGCTCTGAGAACAAGAACAAGAAAGAACAAATGGAATAAAATAAAACAATGGACATTTTATAAAATGATTAGAGGAATAAAAAAAAGACAATTCTGTCATTATTTACTCACCTACATGATGTGCCAAATCTCACTGCAATTAAAGTCCACACTTGATTTCTTGTGTGGACACAAATTATGTGAATGGTGACTTTTTTGTATGGAACAAAAAAAAAAAAAAAGCATTTTCCAAAGTTGTAAAAATAAAAACAAAGATAAAAACAACAACAAAAAAAAACTCTTTCTTTATACTTCAAAATTTAATCATTAATGCACTTTATTACTTGATATATCTTTGTAATTATTTGTGAAATTTACTAGCAATTTCTGTAACACTTACTTAAGCCTTTATGTATAATGCATTATAAAGCGTTATGAAAGAGTATAATGCATTATAATTAATCATAATGTGTAATACATTATATCTTGTCGTAAATAATTGTAACCGAATTTAAAATGCATAATGTAACAATGAATTGATAAGTGTTATAATTATTTAACTGTGGTTACAATTATTATATGAAATTGTACAATGCATTATAAGGTGCATTACAAGGCATAATTAATGCATAATTAAAACGACTTTTCTAATGCATTATACATAAAGTGTTACTGCAATTTCTGAGCGAAAATAATTTCAAAGCTAATTCTTAGAAGACTAAATCATAACAGAATTATTCTTTTTGGGGGAACTATTCCTTAAAAAATTTATTCTTTAGTAAACTGGAAAAGTGCTTTAGTACACTAAAAAAAATGGTGTAGAAACAATTTTCACAAAATCTCAAAAACAACTGCAAAACAACAACAACAAAAAACAACACATTTAATTAAATGTGAAATTCTGAAACAGAAAAAGTGCAATAACTGTAAAATGTGCTCCAATAATTTTTGCTTTATTTATGGCTTTTAAAAAATATTTTATAGTGTTGCATGATGCACAATCAGGCATTTTTTTTGGTGAATTTTAAAAATTAAAATGCAATGCTAACACATTAGCATCAGTCTGACAGAAGCTGCTCATCCAAATCTGTGTGACCTTAAGGGGTCAAAAAAATAAATCTATAGCAGCCTTACTGATCTTCTTCTTGAAAATCTCTGTGATTTATCTTAACTACCTGGATTTAGCTTAATACATTCGTTGATGGGTTTATGAGATTATGAATAAACACTAATGTGTCATGTGTGATATATTTTTACCTACAGTAACTAAAGTATTTTAGCTACATGACAAAAACTGTGGATTTTTATTCCATGTCTATTAGCTTTCTTCTGAACCGAAGCCCTTTTATGAACTCCTTATAGACACAATAAACAGCCCAAACACTATATGAAAATGTACAATGTCGTTTGCATTCTTATAACGTTTTTCACAGAACAGTGGTTGGGTTGAACTTTAGGTTAATGAGCCACTCAATAATGTATTGATATCTTCCTCAGGTCAGTGCTGCACAAGGATCTATCTCAATGACGCATGGAGTCAGAGGTTATAACCTTAAAATATAACGCATGTCAGCTCACAACACCCATCTTCATGATTTAATGTGTGTGTTCCTTCCTACTACAGCAAATATGTCTAATACCCGAATGGGAGTTTGAGGTCCAAGGGTATAGGCTGAAATTTAACAGTGTTATGTAGCATCAAACAATGAAATGCATATCTGAGCTATCTGTTCTCTGCATATCTAGAGTAAAACCATTTAGAGAAAGGTTCAAAAAATGAAAAACTGATTGAAGAACTGATTCACGCTTTGATGTGTGTTTGCTCTGATTTTTGCCTGCCGATATGTTATGGTGCACACAGGAACACAAACTTTCTTGGTTTATGTTCACACATCACAGATGTAGAATGAGAACGAGGACCATTGGAAGAGGGCAAATGTAACACAAAATTTCTTCAAGCACAAACAAGTGATGATACACAAATAGATTCTCTTTCTGCCTGAGAAAAAGAGGTTGAATTATTTCACCTCATAAGAAATGATCAGCAAATGTTTTAAATGGATATTTTCTTCTTCTTTTTTGAAGTTCTGATGCCTCTTTCTGTTTGGACCATATTAAATATCTGTATATAATTGTTTTAAATATAAAAATATAAAAAGTAGTAAAAAATATATAAATATAAAAAGAATATATATTTTTATTAAAATAACAATTATTTTATTTCTTTTAACTGTATTTAATTTTTATTTAATTAACATCACATTGTATTTTATTTTTATTTATTATTATTTAATAATTGTTTTAAAGGCCAGTGTCTGCTTACTTTATTATATACTTAATTATAATTAATAATTATAATAATAATTGTTGTGACAATAAAAGTTAATAATTATAATTATTCTAAAAGAAGTTTTATAATTGTATTTAATTTTTATTTAAATTATTAAAAAAAAAAAAATTCAAGGACATTTCAAATTAGACCCAAAAGTGAATGTACTGATCGGGTCCCAGTGTCCGATTCAAAGGAAAGTTCATCCCAAAATAAAAACTCAAGCTTGAAAAAGATAGACAGACAGACAGTCCACAAGACACGTGACAGAATTGACTCTAGTGGACTTTGTTTGGCATTTGCTGAGAAGTGCCTGCCCCTCCTTTGAATGGCTTGTCCAGTTATCTGATAGCGGGGAGTCCCTGGCATTTAAGAAGGGTCACGCATTTGAGGACAGTACTGTATAGATCTTAGACACGACTGGTAGTTGAAAAGAGCTAATGTTGAGCCAATTTGTCAGCTACTCACAACACATAGTAACATTTGTACACTGTAACATCTTAAACCTGGCATTTCATTCCCAATTCACACCTTCAGGGAGGCAATTCCCGCTGCGCTTGCAAGTCTCATGAAACCCCAGTGTTCGAATGTCTTTAAATGCCAGGAATTTCCCATCATAAGACACATGCGCACAAGCTGCTGTGCTGAAACATCCAGAGCAGTTGGTTTTTGATGCAATTCTTGAAAAATAACCCATGCTGACCTCTATATATGCACTCAGAAAAGCAGGTCAACAGACCAGAGTAAAAAAATAATAATCTCCCAAAACTCACCTAAAAGAAAAGGCAGTAAAACTAAAACCTGAAGAACCTAGAAATTGAATTCCATGTGGTAACATCTAAATGAACCGTTCTAAAGTCAAATTAATTATTTAACATATCAAATAAAAACCTGACTACACCATGTTATGTTATACTTTGTAAAAGTCATTTTTATGGATCAGGCAGAAATGGCTCCTTGAGGTAAAAATGTCACTTTTGTATTTTCAAGTGGGGTTGTCATTCATTTTTACTCTTAAACCATACTCTTACACATTTGGATGAGGTATTGTGATGCACTTGGCAAACAACAAACACTAACCATTTAAATAATAAAAGAAGTAAAAGATGGACATTGACAAAGCAATTTTGTGTATTTGCTGCTATCATAATAGACTCAAAATTCTCTTTTTTGGTTTATTAAAATATGAGTCCATTTTATTGTACAGCCAAGGTGGTATAACATGGACCTTTATGCATTTTTAGAGTACTGAAGTTATACAATCCAAAAAATAATCAATGAGTAAAAGAGCAAACTTTTAATCACTCTGCTCTCTCCTATCCCCATCATTTCAGCCCTAATATAAACACAACTGTTCAAAAAAAGAATGATTTTTCTGCTATTTATAAAGCTAAAACAGGCCAAAGACATCACTCTGTCTTCTAATCAAATGAGCACATCAGGAACATTGTATTTTGTGCCGTTTAATACATAATGTCATGCTGTACAGTCAGAGTACATGACAACAGACATGAACGCTATAAAGTAATGACAGTATATTCAACTCCTAAATATGCTTGTCTCAGTGATACAATATTCCAGCACAAGCAAATTAAATGTGTATCTCGGAAACAGAATAAATATATAAGCATAAGAGGCTGTGGCGATAATTCAATAGACTTCTGCTCACTTTACCGTAGAACAGACGTCTACCACAACTAAACGCTCACCAGCTTCCATTCATCTGCCTTCCATCCATCTATTCATGTTTTCAGTAAATTAAGGTGAAAGCTCTCAACGTTTCCTTACAACAATGAGGGTGGCCAAACAAAAGCTTAAGTGCTAAGATGGACTGCTGGTGCATTTGAGAGAAAATTGCATCTATCTTACAAAAGCGGTATGATAAACAATGAGAAAATATAAAATATTTGTGATACGAACGTCAACAAAACACATCTGCATGAAGATGAGTGACTTTTACTACATACAGCATGATAAACAGTGAGCTCACTAGAGATATCAACTGATTTCAGTTTGTATTGACATTTTTGTGCCAATTAACCAAAATCAATTTGAATTTTAATTCAAATAATACAAAATACAATGTATCCATTGCAGAAAACAATAACTAAAAAGTTTCATGAATTTTCATTTTTTACAAATAGGCAATCTTGATCAGAATTATTGGCACCCTTGGTAAAATTGATATAAGTAAAGAAAAATTGATCTGTAAAAATTAATCTGCATCGTTTATCCTTTTGATCTTTCATTCAATTCACAAAAATCTGACCTTTTTGTAGATGTAAAACAATTTAAAGTGTGTTGGGGGGTCACACTATCAAGTAAATGTTCTCTAATACACGTTAGCACCCCTAGAAATTCTTGTGAGTAAAATATCTTGGATGTATACTCCCATTCATATTTGCATTTTTTTAGCACACCAGATTGACTATGAAAATGAAACTGTCCACCCATGACTTCTCATTTCACAGGCGTACAAAGGCCAAATTCCTTTAATCATTTATCACAATGAGTAAAACCAAAGAATAAAGTTCTGACATGCAGCAAAAGATGGTTCATCTTCACAAAACAGAAAGTGGCTGTAAGAAAACATCTGAAGCATACTCCCATTCCCACCATCAGGGTAATTTCCAAACTAGTGGAGATGTTGCAAATCTGCCAGGAAGAGGACATGTGTCTATATTGTCTTACTGTACAGTGAGAAGGAGAGTTTGAGTGGCCAAATACTCTCCATCGATCACAGCTTATCCAATCTTAGCAAATGGAGGCTGCAAAAGTACTGAATAAAAGGGGGCCAATAATTGTGGCCAATGTGTATTGGAGAAAAACCTTTATTTCATATTGAGATTTTCTCATCATTTTCAATTGTTAAATTAGATTTGTCAGTTATATTTTTGCAATTTTTCTAAATAAAAGTTCAAAATGCTAAAACATGCAGATTTATTTTTGATATTTACCAAGGGTGCCTATAATTCTGACCAGGACTATATACAGTTAAACCAAAAATTATTCAGACACCAGATCTAATTTTTGATATTTTTTTTTACTAGTTTGTGCAGGACACTATAGTTTCTTTGTGTAAGTGAGGATAGCAAAATAAAATAATAAACTGTAACATATTATACTCAAAAATTCTTCATACAGTGGAGTACAAACTGATAAAAATTTGGGACCAAAAATTTGATTTGACACTTTGACCTGACCATGTCAAATTTTGGTTTGCCTAATTCATTTGTGATTACCAAGATTAATTTGTTCTGACGCAGTTTAACTCTGAGCTCTTGTCATATTTTATTACCATTTTCTAAACTATAGCGAATAAACTGTGATAATGTGAGAAATGCTGAAGGTGTCAGAATAAATTTTGGTTTGACTGTATAGTATATTTCATACAACCTCCTAGTTTTAGCAACAGTGCAAAGTCAAATGTACCAAAAATGTTCTCTTCCACTTATATGTCGTCCACATGCAAAACAAACATAAATAAAGCTGAAAATGAGCTTGGTGCTACTGTTGTTCATATAGTCAGCTCACCGAACAAAGCATGTTGCTAATGTGTAGCTATCCCTCCTTTATTGCACAGTTATTGACAAAATGTTGTTTAAGGTTGGCTACCCATTTGAAATCTCCTAGGTTATTTATTTTGGGGTGGAGACACGTTCCCTCTAATGTTTCCTCCGAAATGAAACACTACTGATCTCCCATCTCCTAATTCCTCGTACGTACACACGAGTCCACAGGGTGAGCTCAACAGGGCCGATCGAGAGTCTTTCACTCTCCACATGCCCAAGTGTGCAGCAATCTGAGGTATGATTTTCAATCACAGCATCCTTTCATCAACAGGCTCCCAACTAACAGCTGTCCTTGGGAGAGCCCTTGACCAGGACACTGCTAGTTCTGTAAGCTAATGTGAAGAGATGTACTGTTCCACCGCAAACTGCCATGACATGAATCTAGATTCATTCAGCACGGTCAGTCACTGATATACAAACCTGCCTGAAATTATTTGGAGCGAATTTGAAGGCTAGGTATTGATTCTAAAATTAACTGAACTGTTTGTTAATTGGATTTTAAAATCAATATTAATTGCATTTAATATTCAGTGGGGAAACGTCGAGCAAGACTTACATTTTTGGCCTGTATTTGGCCACTGATTAAATTATCCAACATTAAATTCATTTTTGAAAGAAGTCACCAAGGCTGCATTTATTTGACGTAAAATACAGTGACAACAGTAATGTTGTGAAATATTAATACATTTTAAAATAACTGTTTTCTGTTGTCATATATTCTAAAATGTTGCTGCTCAAGAAACATTTCTTATTATCATCAATGTTGAAAACAATTGTTCTGCTCAATATTTTTTGTGGAAAGTTCAATTCGATTTCAGATTCTGAAAGTAAACTCTTTTATTAGCTTTTTTTAAATTGAGTTTTGAAAACAACAGACATTAGCAGCAGATTTGAATACAGTATAGTGATTTTGAACTCAAGTGTGACTCATCTACAGCGATGGTTATTATGAAAACACACTAACATTGTTCAAAGTCTGTGTCTCAAAGGGACAGTTCACCCAAAAATGAACATTCTGTCATCATTTACTCACCGTTGTCTTTAGAAACCTGAACGGTTATGTAAATCTTGATTTCGTGTTATATTCAAAAAGTGAGGAGTGGGATATTCCTACTAAAATTAGATAAACATGCAAAGATTTCTTTTTCTGCAGCTGTGCGGACATCATCGGAGAGAATCACTGAAAGTGTTGCACACCTGTTTCTGCAAACACTGGCAAAATCTTAACTCGTATACTTACAAATCACTGGTATGTGGATTCCTGCACGAGCTGGAAATCCAATTTAACCAGTAATTCTGTCGCACTTTTCCCAAGAAGGAAGCTGAAAATTTCAACTTTTCACAATCCTGTGCAGCATTAGACCCCGATTATCTCAGTAGAATACAATAATTAGATAAACAAACAGAAACCGCAGAGCACATTATCATTTCATCTCTCCAAATAGATGTGGATTTTTGTCACAGATG
Organism: Tor tambroides; assembly: GCA_021397915.2. NCBI lineage: Eukaryota > Metazoa > Chordata > Actinopteri > Cypriniformes > Cyprinidae > Tor > Tor tambroides. Next base: position 13,140 of record JAFVLL020012798.1, on the reverse strand, counting down.
TGGATGTTTGGTCAAATGCCACGTATCTGTCAAACAGGCTTGTTATCTCAGATAACCTGTCAATGTTTAGTTTCAGACTGACTCAGTGACAGCTGGTGGACGTCCGACGTGTTACAGAAATTAAACACAGTGCTCATCTGTTTGGTTAGGGAAGATCTAATTGAATTTTCCGTTTCCTCATATCTGACTCGCAAAGAGACTGAATCTGATAATCCATTCCTGCTGTTGTTTACAAGAAAAGATGATGTAAACTGTAGAGACAGCGGTTATATACTGCAGAACTAATGAATTAGAATGTATTCTTTCTTTATTGAGGCCTAAAGGAAACTCGAGTCACAATATCAGAGACTTGGGTGATTTTTTATTTTTTTTTTTGGACTTGGGCTTGTAAGCAACCACTAAGAAAATCATAGAAAAGACCAGAGCATTCAAGCAATAGAGTAAAACTCTAAAACACTCAAAACATGTAAGCAACTGCATAGCACCACCCTGGAAACCACCAGAACACCCTAACAAGTGTACAGAAACACACCAGAAGCCACAAAAATTGATAATTATGAAAAATGTTTCTTGAGCTGCAAATCAGCATATTAGAAAGATTTCTGAAGGATCATGTGACACTGAAGACTGGAGTAATGATGCTGAAAAATCAGCTTGGCATCACACTAATAAATTAAATTTGAAAATATATTCAAATACAAAACAGCTATTTTAAACAGTAAGAATATTTCACAATTTTACAGACTTGAATGAGCATAAGAGACATCTTTCAAAAAAAAATCTTAGACACTAAACTTTTGAATCACTTTAGCAGCAACCTCTTTTCCTCAGATAATGTAAAACTCTTTTTATTTACTAGTTTCATTAATTACTTAGGCCTGATTCAGTTATTTGAGCCTTCATATCATGCAAAAGTTCTAATTGCAAGATATAAATATCAAGAATTGCTTTTCAGACTTGTATAGTTTTTATCCAACCATGAAAATAGCTCCAAAAGAAGCCAAAGCATCAAGCTTTGTGTCACCATTGTCAGTGTCTCTAGTCCTGTCAAGTTTAGCGAGAAGAACTGACTCTTGCATTCCAAATAACATTATACAACATTAAAATTTATAAAGTCATGTAGTCGGGGAGCAATTATTATTTTCTATCTCTTGCAGGTCATTAAATGCATTCTGGTCTACACTTGCCAGCGTCTCCACGTCCTTAATCAAAACTCCAAATGGTACACGCGTACACACCACAGGTTTCTGTTGCTCCATATGTGCTGCGTATTGGAGCGGACAGATAGCGGGCCACGCCAAGTGCGTTTTAATTACCATCTATCCTCGCTTGCGCCAATGCCTGCTGACCCACTACTGCGCTGCCAAGACACATCTGAATCAACTGTAATGAGCACATTAGCTTAGCATGTTAGCACAGGGAGAACAAGTTGAAACCAGACACAACAACAACAACAGCCAAGTCATGTTCAGAGAGCGAGAGACAGATGGAAAAGGCCAGACAAAACTGAATGAGAACGAGTAGAGTCTGAAAGGATGCAAGAGGAAGAAATATTGCTAGCTCGTCTTTTTTCTCAAATCTCTTTAATTGTTGATGCGCAATCATGCTGATTTCTAGGAGGTTTAATCAATGATGGCCGCAGCGTAGCATTTCCTCTGTGATTAGCTCCTGCAAAGGGCTGCCCGGTCTTATTTGCAGAGTGTTTTTTAGTATCCTGGTTTGTCCAACTACACATTGCTAAGTCTGAACCATCAATAGGCTAACAAATATAAGGTCCAAATAATGTTTAATTCATCTGTTTGCTCCAATGGGTTTTTATTAGCATTTGCAGTGTTTACTAGAACATTTTCCCATATTAACTACCCTTTTTGATTTATACATTTGGATTTTATGCAGGTTTCACTTCATTATTTACAATTACTTTTGGCCAAAACAATGGTTTACATGCTTAAATTCTTTTCTTTTTTTTTTTTTTTCTTCACAGTTTTTCACTACAAACCACTATAAATATAGATATATTGCGGGAGTTGATCTGATTTATTTCTCAAAAGTATTTCTCTCAAGTCTATGCCAAGAAACAGTTGTTGTTATTATTATTATTAATTTTTTTTTTTTACTCGACAATAATGCTGGAAAACATCAATAGCTTTTTTTCAGCCAATGTTTTAAAGAATATCTCAATACTGAAACTGACTTTCAAATTTAACCAATTCTAAGAAACATTCACTGGAATGAAAACTTTGACAACTAACCCTGGTCAACTAAAAAACTGTGACAACTAACTCCATAATCACTGCAACTGAGTTACTGATTGAAAGGGTAAAAAAGTGTTTTAGGCACCAAACAAAATGTAAACATTTATGACTGTTTTCAGACACGTATATGCAAATACACATACATACACACATTTTAATACATTCTTGTAAATGACATTTTGTGCCACTTTGTGTCAGAATAATTTCATTTTTTATGAATTAACTGGGTCAAATGACTCTAAATTCTCTCATCTTAATTACAGAAATACTGCCATTTGGCTGACAGCAAAGTAGCAGGAAAATAATGGGAGATTATAAAGAAAAGAAATAAACTGTCTACGTATTGGTGGTCTTGCTGATGGGACATCTTTTTGGAGATGAACTACTGTACGCTGATGGAGAAAGAAAGATCCACACACATACATGCACAAAGTGGTAAGTGAGGCAGAGGGAAATGTGGATTAGATTTAGTCAAGGGGTCTTAATATTTTACACATGAACCTTGCAGCCATTGCACTCAGTTTCCATGGATGGATCTGCGTTTTCATGCACGATTTCTGGGACAGACAGAGAGTAGGAGAGAGAAAACCTATTCCTATCAACTTCAGGGGACAGAAAAAAACAGCCAAAATGAAGATGAGTATCAACCCTCCATGTGTGTTATAAATGCACATGATCTTTCAGAAATCATTCTAATGTGCTGATTTGCTGCTGAAGAAACATTTCTTATTATTTCTTATACTGCAGAATGCCTTTGTGGAAACTGTGATACACTTTTTAAGGATTCTTTGGTGAATAGAAAGGATTTTTAAGGATTCTTTGGTGAATATTTGATTAATATAAATGTAATTTTTTTTTTTTGTCTTTACTGTGAATTTTGATCGGTTTAATGCACCCTTGCTGAATTAAAGAAATAATTTTTAGGGCTAGATTTACTAAACAGGGCAAATTAGTGTTAGAGTGCAATTCCACAAAAGTGCCGATAGGAGGGGAAAATTCTGCGTGTGGTTTTCTAATACTCTACAAATGCATATTCAATAAGGTCAGGTGCAAAAAGTAACTGTGTCAACACCTTTTCATAGCTAATTCTTCACTGCTCGTCTTTAGTAAATCCTGACTTTGCGCTGTTTGCGCTGATGCAAGTTGTTAGTAAATCTGTCCCTCAAACCGTAGTGTATATATACCAAATTCATGCTTGGCTGCTTGCAGACTTTAAAAATGAACAATTTCATTTCAGTCTTTTTCATTTTTAAGTACTAATGTTTCATACAATGCATCAGATGTAAGAACAGACTGTTCCTCTCTATATCACCACCAATACCAGTCAGCAGCCAATGATAAGCTCCCTGAAGACTTTTAAGGTCAGATAACACTTCTGACCAGGTTTACTTTCCCGTTTTTTGAATTACTCCTAAAATCTCCAAATCTCTTATCTCTTAAATCTCTTATCTCTTTACATGTTACAGATGTGAACAAATGACCTTACCACAACCTAATATCTGCACCATCTAAAACAGTCCTGAGAACAACATAATTATACATAGCCTACTGAGTGCAGAAGAAACCTCATATTCATGCTGAGTGGTGAAATGTTTTGAAAAATTGCATGAAATAGATGACGATATTATCAGTGAGTCAGGAAGTCTGTCTGATGGTTTGCTCTGGTCAACTGTTATTAGGATGTCTTATTAATTACCTGGCATCATACAAACTGCAAATTGAAGTAAACAACTCTCTTTGCAAATATGATGTTTACTGACAACCTCACGAACTCAATAAGCCAAAGTGACGTACACAGCTGCATTCAGATGCTAAAACTTCCCGTATGCTATTAAAACGTCCATCCGCTCTCGCAGTCCGAGCTCTGTGCTGACGTGGGAGAGGGGGGATGTTAAAGAGATATATATGAGACATTTAAGCAGCCAGCTCATGATAAGGTTATTGTTGTGTGCGCCTCCAGGTCGGGTGAAGATGAGGAAAGAGTAATTGAGCACTTTGGAGGACAAGCAGTGGATGCAATTACTGCGCTGTTAAAGCGTGCACTGAGGGAGTGCCTTCTGCCATCCATAAAAACCTCCGAAAGAGAGTAAATCAAATGGTCTAGAAGAACAGGAATTGCTGCTTGCTTTTCTTGTCTTTCCTTGCTTGTTCTTAAACTTTGCTAGACCGTTTTTTAAATTTTTTTTCTAAATTTCTAAATTTTTATTGACTGTTCATGCCATTAAAGATACAAAATCCAACAACATACAGTTTCCACTATCAGTTAGTGAAGTAGAAGTGACAAATTTATAGTCTGCAGGCTTTCAAAATCTTGACAATGATGAATTTTAAAATTACAATAAGTGTTACCATAGGAATACAATGAGATGTTTTGAACAGTGAGCTGGACCTTAAAGGAATAGTACACCCAAAAATGGAAATTTGCTGGAAATGTACTCACCCTCAGGCCATCCAAGATGTAGATGAGTTTGTTTCTTCATTGGAAGGATTTGGAGAAATGCAGCATTACATCAATTGCTCACCAATGGATCCTCTGCAGTGAATGGGTGCCGTCAGAATGACAGTCCAAACAGCTGATAAAAACATCACATTGCTTCTTCTGAAGCACATTCATCATTAAGACATATTTAACTTCAAACTGATGCTTTCTGCTAAAATATGAGTCATTTATCCATAATATTGCTTTCTGCAAAAAGTCAGCTTGTCTGTATCAGGAGAGAAATATACACAAATCAAGTGCTGTTTACATGCAAAAACAGGCCAAAATAGTATTAAACAAATACATACGTGGATTTTGATTTGAGAGGACAACATGGAATGGACTTTTTCACTGGAGGAAGCCTTATTATGGATTATGGACTCATATTTTGGCCAGAAGTGACAGTTTAAAGTTAAAATACCTTAATTGTGTATTTGTTTCTTACAAACATGCAGCTTTTTGCTTCACTGATGCACTGGAATCATGTGGATTACTTGTGGATTATTGTGTTTTTCAACTGCAAACTCACATTCAGATCTGGAACACAAACTTTTCATGGTCTAATGAAATTCTGATGGAATTTTTTTTTTTCTTCTCATCAAACAGCCCTTTTACTTGGTCACATTATGGCAGCAAATGGATTGCAAACATGGTTTGATCAAATCCCTGACCCTAAAGTATGAAAAATAGTAATATGTTCTTTAACCAATAAAAATAAAATCTACAAACTCTGCCTATGATGTAGACCTACGTTTCAAGGACAAAACAGCTCAATACAATAACTCAGTTAGACAGCGCTCAATTAGATAGAAGGTAAAACATATGCTCAGGGTCAGACGTCTTATTGACTCATCAGGACAATTCAATCACTTATCATTCCTATCATCTGTCTTGCAGGTAAACTGGCACCATAATAGCACAATGTTTTCCACAACAAGTCATCTAGCTTGTCAAGAAAATCAATTAAAATAAAATAATAACCCCTTCTGACCATTACTAACTACATGAAGTATAACTCCCATTTTCTTTTTTAAACTAAAATAATTTATATTGGCACCTTGTGGTTGAACGGTACATTCATTTTCCACACACTGAAAAAAATGAATGGTACTTTTAAGAAATATCATTAAAATCATGGTCACCCACATGCAATGAAGACTCCAGACATATCAGTTTTCTAGAAAAAGCGGTTTTATTCCACATGGTGACATGCTGAAATCACATGACCACCAGATGATCTACTGTAGTTAAAACAACAGACAAGAGGAACAAAACAAAAGATGAACATACAGCTTTAGTGGGAAATTGCAGCATGCAACTTCATGCATCAACTGGTGACACTTAAAATAGTGTAAGACCACTGGAAGAAAAACTGTGTGCCTTTAAGAAATTTATGAACATGCATTCACTTTTGCAATTGTGTTGTTCATTTTCATTTGCATCAAGGTCTTCCCTTTGTACTTAATGTTTTCCTTCCTTGGCTAACCGCCTATGTAATTGTTGCAAACACAATATGAGTATGTTGCTTCGGTATGAAAGCAAATGTCAGTGTATATTACTTTATTATGGCATTTAGTGTGTCTCAGGGCTGCTGTCAATCCATATCTCTAATCCACTATATTGTTGAATCCACACAATTGACACTACAGACAAAACAGGAAATAAAAGGAAAATAATGGTAAATATGCACCAATAACTTTAGCTTCTTTACTTCAATGAACTTTACAGCCTCATTTCTAAACGACAGCAACAGACCTTTCGATTTGCGCAGAGACCCCATGAAACTGCATCATAAATGCAGCTTTCTCTGCTATATAGATTTAATATAAAAACAAGAAATAGTACATAAACGTGAATGTAAATTTGTTTATTGATCATGGTATTTTGTGTGTCTCAGAGCTGCCATCAATCCATATTTCCACTATATACTGCGGAAACCACTGACAATATACATAAACATTAAATGAAAGAAAGGGGAAAAAGGTCAGTATGCACCAATCATTTTTGCTTCTTTACTTCAATGAACTTTACAAACTCTTTTCTAAATGGCAGCAACATATCTCCTGATTTGCACAGAGAAACTGCATCATAAATGTAGTCTTCTCTGCTATACAGAGTTCCAATAAAAACATGAATGAATAAATACACAAATACATACATATATACAAACATAAATACATGCATACAATTCATTTTTAGGAGCACACTAGAACATAAATGGTTCAAAGCTATGTGAGCTAAAAAACAAAGAAACAAAGCACAAAACGAACGAAAAAAAAAACTTGAATTCAGATTAAACAGGAAACAGGAAAACAGTAAAATGATGGACATAAAAAATAATCACAAAAGTCAAAATTCGTTAGCATAAAAGCAGAAGTGGAAAAATAAACCATTCCTCACCTATCAAACTGTGATTATGTGACTTATAACTCTCAAACAGTGAACTGGTGCAAAGCTAAATTGAGAGAACTATGTGCAGCGCCTGTGTGTTTGTAGATTTCTGTATCTGTGTATGTGCGGTTGTGCCCACATGAGGGGACAGCTAATGAAATAGCATTAGTGGCTGATTGTGTTACCGTCCCTGGAGAATTCATAGACATGGAGCGTAGGAATCAGAAACGATGGAGATGTTAGCGATACATGGTGTGATGTGTTATCATGCATCAGCACATTTTACATTACAAAAGCAAGGCAAAGACGACACAGTACACGCACCACCGAATGTGTGAGTGCGGCACGTTCGTGAGCCGCTTTCATCCTCTCAGCACCCGTCAGAACAGTGTATAAATGTGCAGCCATGAAGCCACGGATAGTAGGTGTGAACTCATGCATTAATCATCATTAATAATTCTGTATGCATAGGTCTACAAGTACAGAGAATAAGTATATGACTAAGATCCTGAAAGCGCCTGCAGTCCAGGCCATCTGCCTAATTAGCCTCTCCTCTGATCTGCCAAGAATGAACATGGATTGATTGTTTAGTTGAAAGTCACACAAGACTTAAAGAATCATATAATGAAAAATAACTTGAGGTCATGCAAAGGCCTGATTCAGCCATTTTCAAAAGAAATGACAAGAAATGAATTGAATGAAGATTGAATTTTTTTGTGCATGGTATGAGTTGAGCTCAGTTTTTACATGCTACAAACGCTGTACAACATCTGCAGCAATTTTTTAACCAGTAGCATAAGCCCATTTTATTTCCGCAATGTGACATATTTCTCAGTGAAACAGTAACAGAAACAATAACCAATGGGGAAAATGAAGCCTGGCAATTTTATCCATTAGAAATGAACTGGATTGTGAAAAGTGGACATCCATACCTGAATGTGTCTTGTTAAGGCTAATTTAATTGCTAGTATTTTATGTAAATACACAAAATTAAATATACCCCCGGTTTCACAGACAAGGCTTAAGCCTAGTCGTAGACTAAAATGTAAATCTGAGCTGTTTCAACTGAAAGAAACTTGCACTGACTGATCTTAAAACATGTCAGTGCCTTTGTTTTGTCTTAAGACGCACACCAGTAATGTTTTTTTCTAAGGCATTTTTATAAAAATTACTTAAATGTCCTAACTATGGCCTAATCCTGGTTTAGGCTAAGCCCTGTCTATGAAACTGGGCCAATATGTCCACAGTTTCTGCATAATTTAACCATTTAGGAAACAATGCACTACGATACACACTGTGAAATATTCTGTTCACACAAAATGTGAAAAGGTGACCAATGCAGTTTTAATGTGATCTTCATATAACAAGAAAAAGAGAAAAAAAATCAGACTTTATCCTGTTTTACATGTACATACTACGTACTTTGATTGCAATAACTGGTAATAACTAGGTACTAACCCTGAACCTACCCCTTATATGAAATCATTTTTAATTTTTTAATTTAGTTTTAATTCATTTTAAATTAATTTTTAAATCATTTTAACATTTTTAATTCCCTGTTTTTGTTGCTGTGATTATTTTTTATGATTATTTTAATTCCTTTTACATAAAACACTTTGAATTACAGTACCTTTGTGTATGAAATGTGCTGTATAAATATGTTTGTTTATTTCCTTCTTTACGCCATTCCAGCATCTAAGGCTATATTCATGCTGAGAACCAGTCAATCTATACACAAGTCGATCCATACACAAGTCTTTGTCTTCACACACGTCCGGTGACAATTTAGAGACTTCAATTAACCTAACGTGCGTGTCTTTGGGCTGTGGGAGGAAACCGGAGCACCCGGCGTAAACCCACGCGGACACAGGGAGGCTGTATAAATATGAGAAACAGGTATGTAAAATAAAGTGCTACCCTTGCCTTGCCTAAACCCAACATTTACCAATATAGTATCCATATATTACCCAGTACTTTCTTAGGTAAGTGCATTATAAATACAGGTACTGTAAGTGCATGTACTGTAATATAAAGTGCAACCGCTGCATTTATTTAATCAAAAATACAGTAAAAACAATAATGCAGTCTCTGAAAAAAAAGGTTCAAAAAAGGTTATATAGTGCTTTATACAATACAGATCGTGTCAAAGTAGCTTTACAGTGTTAAGCAGGAAAACAATGTGTCAGCAATGCAGGAGGACAACAGTAAACAGTCAGTTTTTCAGTTAAACTCAGTTTATTGTTGATTTAATTTAAAGTATAAATATGGGTACCATTTGGGAAAAATAAGGTACAAAGATGTTTCAGCTTTTGTACCTTAAGGTCCTGTCCTAGTGACAGCTTTTTTTTCTGAGGGCATTGTGAAATATTATTACATATGGACATCAGTAAAATAGTCCATGTGACATCAGTGGTTTAACCGTAAGTTTACAAAGCTTCGAGAATACTTTTTGTGTACAAAGAAAACAAAAATAACCACTTTTTCTTTTTTCTTTGATGTCTGTGCCTAGGAACATGTCAGAGAGCTCTCGGATTTCATCAAACATATCTTAATTTGTGGTCTGAAGAAGGTCTTACGGGTTTGGAACAACATGAGGGTGAGTAATTAATGACAGAATTTTCATTTTTGGATGAACTATGCCTTTAATAGTTATAGCTCAGGGCTGGAATACAGGAAGGTTTCTGGTCTGAGCGATCACCACTGTGGCCTTGAGCAGAGCACTTAACAGCAGGAGTTTCAGGTGCTTGTCACTGCAATAAGTATACTGTGGGTCGCTTGGGATAAAAGCATCTGATAATTGACTACTTACAGTACTTGTGTTCTCCACTTTTAATGCACTTAAGCTCAAAGTGCTCTTTATGGCACAATGTTCCTTCCATTACAGCATAATTATATCATCAAGACGCAAACACCTGTTTAATCATCAATTGAGCGATTTCAGGTGTTTATAGAGATGTATGCATGTAGCTCCATTCATATTATTCCATTGACATTCTGTTATGACTTCTCACATAAAGTTTTTGGCTCACACCACTGACTCACTTGATGTTAAGTGCCACCAAACTGAAATTCGTAATTCCCACAATGCCTTGAAGTCGCAGTGTTGAAAGAACTGCACTAATCCATAGTGATCTGCAAGTGATGAATATTTATGCCGCAAGTACTTCATTATCAATCAGCATCTTTATCAGTATTCATGTTACTTTCCAACAGCTCTGTGCTGTTACTTACTAGCATGTTAGTGCCGCCACCGTATTTGGAACACGTAGCGGAACTGTACCTCTGACATACCCCAAATTTGTAATTAAAATTTAGGAATCGGCAAACAGAGACATTTGTGTTGCTGTGTACTGTCCCAAAAGCTCTAAACACATTTGTCATGCTTGCATCCAACCTCTACAACATCAGTTTGGCACAGATTCAAGGGTTTCTCAGAGTATATTCTCCGAATATAAGGCTTTGCTTTGTCTAGCATTGTAACAAAAGATTCAATATCAACAACATGGCTTTTTTGTAATGCTGCACAATGTTATTCACATTCTCAATGCCTATTCAGCTGTTTGACACAAAGACAGTCAGTTCAGCATATGGGCCGCATGCATGATCAGGTGTTTAGGGTGATGCTAGTGAAATTAAAGACTGCATACAAGTGTCACGGTGCACACACACGAGGACATTAACTCAAATAACAGTCTTTAATTGACATCAGGGCAAGACAAGGCAAGGCAGACATCGACAGGAACACCGGGGAGTAACGAGTAGACCAGACGACACGAAACTGAACAGGCATCAACTTAAATACACAGGCTAATCAGACAGACACAGCTGAACAGAATCAACTAATGATCACATGAAACAAGGACAGGAAACAAACCAAATAAGGAAACAAGAGGCGGGAACACATGACACACGACAGAACCCTGACAACAAGTATGCCAATGCTGTTTGAAAAAAAAAATGCTAGCTGTGGGAGTCCTTTGTATTCACATCAAATAATCATTTATTTTTTTCAGGACGTAATAAGATATTTTTGAAAGAAGTCCTATCATACATCGTTAGGGATTTAAAATGTTAATCTATGAAATGCAATTTTAGGAATTGTTTACCCCAAAATTTAAATTTGCTGAAAATGTATTCACCTCAAGGCATCCAAGATGTAGATGAGTTTGTTTCTTCATCAAAACATATTTGGAGAAATATAGCATTACATCACTTGTTTGCCAATGGATCATGTGCAGTGAATGGGTGCCGTCAGAATGAGAATCCAAACAGCTGATAAAAACATCACAATAATTCACAAGTAATCCACACCACTCCAGCCCATCAGTTAACATCTTGTGAAGTGAAAAACTCTGTGTTTGTAAGAAACAAATCCATCATTAAGGTGTTTTACCTTCAAAAAGTTCGCTTCTGGCTAAAATATGAGTCTTCTATCCATAAGTCCCTGTTGTCCTCTCACATCAAAATCCACCCAACATATTTGTTTAGAACTGAAACAAATCACAAGTCAGTTCAGTGATGATTTACTTCAGTTCAGATTATTCAAAGACATTACATTATTATTTGGAGGGCTCTTAAAAGTGTGAAATAGACTCACCCATCACGATCTTTGCCCACATGCAAAAATGGTAGAAAACAGGTCATATTCCTCTGAGGGTTCCTGCGCCAGCCAACAAACTGCCATTGAGATTAATGGGGAAACTATTGGATAGTTCTCTCCAGGTATTACAGACCTCGTTGGTTCTGAAAACCCTCCTTCTGGAAAATAGAAAGCAGGACAGGTTTCATCTATGGGTCAGTGCATGTTACTGATCTCTCCTCCGACTTTCACTGAGAAGACGTGTGTTTCTTTAACATTCAAAGAGCATGTTGGCAACAGTGACATATTTTCAGCGCCTTCTTCAATGCAAAGTGAAGGCTCATCTTGGATGACACAGACAAATAAACCAGTGAAGTAGAGCAACCGATTTTTTTAATTCATTTTTTTAGAAGGTTGTGACAGCGTTTTTGAACCTGCTTTTGTAATACGACATATCTATATAGATATTGACATTAAGATATATTTAAACAAAATGCATTTATAACATATTTGGTTTTATTTTGGCATGTTAAATTCAAATATATGTACACCAAAAAAAAAAAAAAAAAAAAAAAAAAAAAAAGTTTATAACAACAGTACATTACTGAGATGCTTGCTTAACCTGATTTATCAAATAGGATATGTTCCTGGATTGACATTCGTTGTTGGTACAGCAATGTTCAAATCAACCAATCATATTTTAGGGTTAGGTTTAGGGTTTGAATTGGATCAGAAGCACACTCTGGGCAAATGAAGATGTGAAGGCATGGCCAACACATTTCAAATGCACTCTTTGTACTAATTTAACATGCATTGCAAGAATCCTCAGAACTAGAGGAGTCATTTTTGAGGTATCAAGCTACAAAAATGCTCTAGGGCTGCAACAACTAATCGATAAAATCGATTATTATCGATTATGAAAATCATCGACAACGATTCTCATTATCGATTAATCGGATCTGCCCACAGTGCACGTCCAACTTCAGCTGGTTACTCAAATTACGGCACTGAATAATGCATTTCTATGGACAAAATGCATCTAAAAATAGTGGAGGAAACAGAATGAGATTCTGCCGGAGAAGCACGTGATCCAAGCTGCCCAAAACATGATAATTCTTTATTTTAAGCTTTAAGTTAATGCATAAGCGTAATGGCTTGCCCTGTCAGGCGCTTTGACAGATGCGTGTGCGTCCTCAGCGCAAAAACGTTCAGTTTACGGTCATATCCTTATCTATAAATGCCACAAATTCACGCGAGCATTTCCATTTTTGCATAAAGGTCCGTCCTGACAGTCTGTGTTAAGTTTAAAATACCGAATGAGCGCCGGCGCGGCGGGCGCGCGCACGCGCGTCAGACGGACAGAACACAGTAGAGAGGGAGACAATTAATAGGCTTTTCAGCGCAAAAATATCCATTGTGCTGAAATATCTGTTGTT
>JAFVLL020012797.1:0-20308 GCA_021397915.2 Tor tambroides | reverse complement strand
AAGATTGATGTGGTTTGGAATTGGTAAAATGTTCTAGGAAAAAAAATATGACCAGAATATCAACTTGCCTAATAATTCTGCACACACTGTAGTGTAAGGTACAATAAATATTGTTTATATGTCAAACTTGCTTTCTTGTAGGGTGCGTTTCACTGTGGGATCTGCAAGACTGGATTCGCGGGTGACCAGAATAGCGGCTGCATAAGTACTGGCCTGGACCCTGCTCCTCTAACTGACAGGCTATGTGGGAACGGCCAGCCAAATCCATGTGACATCAATGCAGAGTGTGTTGTGGAGAGAGATGGGAGCCTCAGCTGTACGGTGAGACATCAAGCATTCACACAGATGTTTTGGTTACTACTGTTGTTTTTAAGGGATAACATGTCAAAATTTGTGCTGGTGATTTCCTGTGGCATGCTTTTTAGCCACAACGCAACTTTCTCAGCTGACATCTTTTAATATCTTGTTGCTTTCAGTGCCAAATTGGCTGGGCAGGAAATGGCTATGTCTGTGGAAAGGACACAGACATTGACGCTTATCCAGATAAGAAACTTCAGTGCAGAGATGGAACCTGCAAGAAGGTGATATTCATGTGACCTGTTATTTTTGTTAGAAGTTTAGTTTATTAGCATTAGTTAACGCATTAGATATCATAAACTGACAATGAACAATATTCAGTTCATTTATCAGTCGAGGTCATTTTAAAAATATGCACTGCCACAAAAGTTTGGTTTCAGTTAGATTTTTTTGTAAGTCTTCATTTTTTGTAAGTCTTCATAATACAATAAAAACAGTTGTTAAACATTACAATTCTTTACAATTACATTACAAATCTTACTGGCCCCAAACCTTTGAATGATAGTGTTTATTTTCATGTTCATTCATAAATTAATAACATTTGCACAACTTGAAATTATTAATATTATCATTATCATTAATATTATCAACTTAACATTAATCAAAATTAAAGTATTAGTTCACCCAAAAATGAAAATTCTGTCATTAATTACTCACCCTCATGTCGTTCCAAACCCGTAAGACCTTCGTTCATCTTCGCAACACAAATAAAGATATTTTTGATGAAATCCGAGAGCTTTCTGATCCTCCATAGACGAAAACACAAATGAAATGTTCCCAGACCCAGAACTATAGAAAGGACATCGTTAAAATTGTCCATGTGGCATCAGTGGTTCAACCGTAATTTTATGAAGCTACGAAAATTCTTTTTGTGCCCAAAGAAAACAAAAATAACGACTTAATTCAACAATCTCTTCTCCTCCAAGTGACCGTCTTCTGCCACAAAAAGTATTCTCGTAGCCTCATAAAATTATGGTTGAACCACTGATGCCACATGGACTATTTTAACAATGACCTTACTACATTTCTGGGTCTGGGATCATTTCAGTTACATTGCTCTCTATGGAGGGTCAGAAAGCTCTCAGATTTCATCAACAATATCTTAATTTGTGTTCCAAAGATGAATGACGGTCTTACGAGTTTGGAATGACATGAGGGTGAGTAATTAATGACAGAATTTTTGGGTGAACTAACCCTTTAAGAAATAATGAAAAATTGTAGTTTTTGCTGTTGTATTAAGTATTGTTAACAAACTGAATCTTATTGTAAAGTGTTACCAGATTATTTTACTTTTCATTTTCAGGATAACTGCATGTTTGTTCCAAACTCTGGCCAAGAAGACGCAGACAGAGATGGGAAGGGAGATGCCTGTGATGAGGATGCAGACAGTGATGGCATCTTCAATGATCAGGTACAGATCAATCAACATTAGGTCATGATTTGATGAACTGAGAATGTCAGTGCTTGCATGACTGTATTCCTTCAGGACAACTGCTGGTTGGTTCCTAACATAGACCAGAAGAACAGCGATAAAGATCTCCATGGTGATGCTTGTGATAATTGCGTAAACGTGGAGAACCCGGATCAGCGGGACACAGACAAGGACGGACTGGGAGATGCCTGTGATGACGACATTGACGGGGATGGTAATTTAATTCAGGTCTTATTCTGTCAAAGATCAACTTCTCCACACCTTTTGCTCACATTTTTCCAATCTCTGCTAGTATTCCATCAGCTATCCGGCTGCTGTGTATTTTATTTAGTCTCAGAAATGGGGTGTTTTAAATATCCTTTTCACCCTTTGGGCCTGGTTTTTATCAGGATTTTCCTGTGCTTAGGTCATTTTTATGAGGAAAAACAGAAGCTTCTGTGTTTTTAAAGCTCAAATTAGAGAGCTCTTTAGCCTGCATGGGTCATGTAAAACTAAAGTGACCTGTAGAGATATTAACAGCATCTAAGGCACCACACTGATCATTTTCTTTCAAATTGACAATTATTTGTTCCAGTCTGAAAAGTGTTAAATCGAGTCCAGGCAGTGCTTGACATTTACGGTCTGTTCATCAAGGCAGAAATCCAGACACTTGACTTGATACTTTTGAGCTTGGTCATGTCTCCTTCAAGCAACCACATTTCCACCAAGAACCCAGGCCAAGAGTTGCTGACGCATGGAAATTATCCCACAGAAGTCTTTCCGAAACACCGCCACCTTGTGACATAATCCAACAAACTGCAGACAAAGACATCACTGTATACTCTATAACACCGCAGTGCATTTCTCTTGATAGAGTTTGTTCCATTCAGTGACATTTTAGACAGTATACCTCTGTGTAATACTTTCATTTATACCACTGGAGCTCTGCTCACTGAATGCATCCATATACATTCTCTACTTCTGATAGGTTTGAAGAACATCCTGGATAACTGTCAGAGGGTTCCCAACCCTGACCAGAAGGACAAAGATAATGATGGTGTTGGTGATGCATGTGACAGCTGCCCTGGGGTGCCAAACCCCAACCAGGTGCCAAACAACATTGTTACTGCCTGTTTTTCTATTCTATTCTATTCTATTCTATTCTATTCTATTCTATTCTGTGTATTGCCATCTAGTTTCACCTAACTTTGAACCTAATTTAAATGCGTTGTTTTCTTGAAAACTGCTTTTCTACCTCTATTTTAGGGAGTCAAATTATTCAGGCAATTTATCAACTGTTCATCTCAAAATTAGTAGTTATCCATGTTTCAAACAAGGGTTATTATGTTTGTAGTTAACTAAAACTAAAACCTCAAAAAAATTTTTTTCACATTTTCATTTAGTTTAACTTGATGTAAAAAGGGGGAAATGTATAAAAACTATTTAGACATATATAAAAAATATAATAAAATGACAAAATAATAATTACAAAGAAAAAAATATAACAAAATTATTAAAACTTTACTGAAGAAATGAATAGTGTAAAAATAAAAAACTATTAATAAAAACTATAATAGTACCTCAGTAATACAAAATAACTGTTTCATACTGCCTAGCATCGCAACATTGATTAGAGTTTTTAGTGAGATTTATTTATTTATTTATTTAGACAAAATAGCATCTTATCAAACCGACTGAATCCCTCTTATCACTGTACATATCCAAAACCATCAAACAATGCTGACCTAGCTAGTTAAACAATATTACAATATGAAAGGAGCAAGAGTACTGCAGTTCCTAACTATTAGTGGCTGATTGCCTGCTGATATTCACAAAACAACACGATTCTGAGTTGCTTTGATTCTGAGAACAGTTCAGTGAATAAACAAGTTAATACACACAGTTTCGTCAGCCATTTTGTCTGTTTTTGCTTAACCAATGAAAATAGTTAGAGAAAACAAATCCAAAGCAGAAACAACCTCTTTGCGACTCTGAGCAATACGCAGAATTGGGTGAGTGCATGATTCAATGATTCACTTATTCGGTCCGGAATGAATCAGCGTTTTTGAGTGAAACCGTTGAATGAATGATCACTTGCTGCCACCTACTGGTGCAAATACAAACAAAGGAAGCTATACAAACAAGTCCCTGTGATGTTAGGGACCTATTTCAGCACTCTCGGCCTCAAGCAAACAAATTGTTCTATAATGTGTATTTAGTATATTTTGTATGTTAAATATGTCCTTTTCAATTGAACTTTTTTTTAACCTGTTTTCTTTCAATCAGTCTGATGTTGATGATGATCTTGTTGGAGACACTTGTGACACAAACATTGACAGGTAGAGTCAGATTTTTTTACCTTTCTCTTTGATGGTCGACATAAAAGAAGTTTATAACTGAGATCTTTTGTTCCAGTGATGGAGATGGTCATCAGAACACCAAAGACAACTGCCCCAACGTCATCAACAGCGCACAGCTGGACACTGATAAGGACGGGCTTGGAGACGAGTGTGATGATGATGACGATAATGATGGCATCTTGGATGATAAAGATAATTGTAGACTGGTGTCAAACCCAGACCAAAAGGATACAAACAGTACGCACCACAACATTTGTTTAGTAGGATGTCATAAGTTGTTCAGTTAAGACAAATGTTTTAGTTTACATTTTTTAAATGCTAATGCAAGGACATTTGTGTTTTTAAGTGTGACTTAAGTGTCCAAATATTGTATCATAATGTGCTTTACAAATCTATGCTGGACTCAGATCACTGATAAAAAGAGAAATCAGCAAATAGTTTTTTTTTTCTTCGCTCTTCTTCTTTGTCAGATGATGGGGTGGGTGATGAATGCACTGGAGACTTTGACAAAGATCATGTGATAGACAGAATCGACACCTGCCCTGAGAATGCAGAGATCACTTTGACTGACTTCAGAGCCTATCAGACCGTGGTTCTGGATCCAGAGGGAGAGGCTCAGATCGACCCCAACTGGGTTGTTCTTAATCAGGGGATGGAGATTGTCCAAACCATGAACAGTGACCCAGGACTAGCTGTTGGTATGTTTACTGGTTTTAATTGGTCTTTTAAGTAAAGTTATGTCGTTTTCTCTTAAAGGGATAGTTCACCCAAAAATGAAAATTCTGTCATTAAATATTTACCCTCATATTGTTCCAAACCTGTAAGACCTTCATTCATCTTTGGAATACCAATTCAGATATTTTGGATGAAATAGCGACTTTGTTCGTAGTACTGTCATGAACGCGATTTGAAGACTGACACAGAAGAGAAGAAATTTTTGAATAAAGTCGTTATTTTTGTTCTCTTTGCGCACAAAAAGTATTCTTGTAACTTTATAAAATTAAGGTTGAGCCACTGATGTCACATGGACTATTTTAATGATGTCCTCACTACCTTTCTGAGCCTTGAATGTGTCAGTTCCGTTGCTGTCTATGGAGGGTCAGAAAGCTCTCGGATTTCATCAAAAATAATTTGTGTTCTGAAGATGAACGAAGGTCTTATGGTTTGGAATGACATGAGGATGAGTAATTAATGATAGAATTCTCATTTTTGGGTGAAATATCCCTTTAAAGGGTACTCCACTTAAAAATTAAAATTCCATCATCAGTTAACCCTCATGTACCAGATTTATATGACTTTCTTGCTTCTGTGAAACACAAATTTCTGTAATTTCTGTAACTTTAAAGTTTAAAAAAGTTTGAAATATTATTTTTCTCACACACACCTATCGTTTCACTTCAGAAGACATTCAGTTATCAACTGCATTTGTATGGGTTACCGTTGTGTTTGTTTTGCATGTTTTTGAAGTGTCAGCTTTTGGTTTGCTGTCAACTTGCATTATATGGACTCTCAGAGATGTATTATTTTTCTAAAAATCTTCATTTTCACATAAGAAATAAAGTCAAATACATCTAGGATGACATTGGTTAAAGAGATACTAAAAAAATCAAATTCTCTCATCATTTACTCACTCTCATGTCATCCTAGATGTATTTGACTTTCTTTCTTATGTGAAAATTAAGATTTTTTTTTTTTTTAAATAATACATCTTTGAGAGTTTAAAAATTAAAATTCCCTCATCAATTGACCCTCATGTTGACCCCAGATTTATATGACTTTCTTGCTTCTGTGAAACACAAATTTACTTAATTTCTGTACATTTCTGTAAATTTAAGAAAGAAAGTCAAATCTAGGATGACATGAGAGTGAGTGAAGGATGAGAGAATTGACATTTTTTTAGTATCTCTTTAACTAAAGAATACACAACCATTTCTGTATTAGTTTTGTTTAAATCATGGTCAAAACATGATCTTCAGTATTTTGTTTTAAATGAAAATTTTGCTGCCACAAACAGGGTACACAGCATTCAGTGGCGTGGACTTTGAGGGCACCTTCCACGTGAATACGGTGACCGACGACGACTACGCAGGCTTCATCTTTGGCTACCAGGATTCCTCCAGCTTCTATGTGGTGATGTGGAAGCAGACAGAGCAGACGTACTGGCAGGCCGTGCCCTTCAGAGCCGTGGCTGAGCCTGGCATTCAGCTTAAGGTCCCAGCTCTCTTCATCTCTATTACTGTCTGAATGCGCAGTGTGTGCTTTTATCATTACTGCCCTCGGCGAATCTAGAAAAGTGGATTTGGCTAAACTCTGAAGCGTGCAAAAACACTTAACCGATGTTAAAGCTGTAGCCAAATAGTTATTTTGCACTTCAAGTAGGTCACAGTTATATTGGATTATTCAGCTGAAATCATAAACACGCAGACATTGTGGTGGCTTTTGCTGGTGCTGTGAGGAATCATTCTCAAAGTCTTGGGGTTTTGATGCCAGAAGAGAGACTTTATTATCATTAGACAATAAGGCAGAGAAAACTCTGTGGAGCAATCTCCAGAATCTTTTTCTGCATTCTCTTTTATACAGTTTTTTTCTCTAGGCATGTTCAATACATTGTATACATGTTTGTTATGGGACCATGATGCTGTCAGGAGGCAGTCAGGAGGCCTTAATTTTATGTTCCGTGAAAATAAGGGCCCCATTATATATTTTGCCTAAAGGATAAACAGGACACGCAGCTTTTCCCTATGTCTGCACTTCTCATACAGATTTCTATACACGCAGGCAAATACACATGATTATAATAGTAGAATAAGTTGATACATAAATGGCTATATTCACATTGATTATACTCGAATAATTTCTTATTTTGATTAATAAAACTCTTCATCAACATGAATCAATATATTTGCATTTCAAGGCAGTGAAGTCTAAAACCGGGCCAGGGGAGTTCCTGAGGAATTCACTGTGGCACACTGGAGACACAAACGATCAAGTGCGCTTGCTGTGGAAAGACTATCGTAATGTGGGCTGGAAGGACAAGGTGTCCTACCGCTGGAATCTGAAGCACAGACCCCAAGTGGGATACATCAGGTCAGACGCCGTAAATACTTGAGAATTCAGACTTTACTGGATTTGGATGTGAGAAACAGTGCATTGAAGCAAAGCAACTTGTTTGTGGTGTTTTGGCACAGAGTAAAGTTCTATGAAGGTACAGACTTGGTTGCAGACTCTGGAGTTGTTATTGACACCAGTATGAGAGGAGGCCGTCTTGGAGTGTTCTGCTTTTCACAGGAAAACATCATCTGGTCCAACCTGAGATACCGCTGCAATGGTGAGTGCAGTGCTTGAACAATATTAGAAGAACAATGCATTCTTATTCATTTCAGTGTGTATCTTAATGTACATTTTTTGACATTTACAGACACAATACCTGAAGACTATACAGAACAAGCCCAGCAGTAATGAAACTGGAGAGCACTATTAGTGATGTGACTGATGTTTTGGATACTCGTATTTCCAGTAAAACATGGACCATTTACTGACTTTTGCATTCAAGACAAATACAGTTTTATAGTTATGCTGAATTTACACTTCTGTAATGTTCACTGCACAAAAATGCAGTTCAGCCAGAAAGAGCAAAGCCTGTGTGCTACTAAACACTCACTAAAGTTTTTATTAATAAAGTGTTAAAATACATTTAAATTGTCAGGATTTGTACTTGGACTTGGTGGAGAATTTCATAGACTTGTAATCTTAATGTGACAGTTTACCCAAAAATAAAAAAAAATACAAATTAAAAAAACAACCCAAAAAGCTGTGCTGCTCCAAAAATAAAATTAAATAAAATAAAGTTTGGGGTCAGTAGAAGTGTTTTTAACATTGATAACAATGTTTCTTGAGCAGCAAATCAGCTGAAGTATGGAATAATGGCTGCTGAAAGCTTAGCATTCCCATCACAGGAATAAATTACATTTTAAAATATATTCAAATATTACAGTTATTTTAAATATTGATTAAATGAATGCAGCCTTGGTGAGCATAAGAGAAAAATAATTCAAAAACATTAAAATGGTCCATACAACACGTCCTGCATATTGGCAGTTTTCTGTGAGGCTCTGTGTGAGAAATGGACTGATATTTAACATTGACTGGTTTTATTTTGTAAGCCCCATTAAGGTTGTTTCACCATAAATTACATCTCAAATTGTCTAAAAAATTAACTCTCATTTTCATATAGTATGTGTTAGCTGTGTTACACTTTCATATATAAAACATTAAAATAATGTAATAGACTACACCATTTTATTCATTTGTCTTTTTTATTGAAAGAACTGGCAATATCAATAAAAGCACTAAAAAGAATATTGATCCTGCAACAGTTAAACTCATATGACCCTTCAATGGAACGTATTGAAATGATGGGAAAAAGTAAAATAATAATAAGACAGAAAAATCGAGGCATATAAATGAGGACAAGAGTTGTTTGTAAACTTACTGTACATGTTTTTGGATTATAATGTCTTCATGCAAAATTAGTGAGAACAAAAAGCGCAAGATTACATTTTATGCAATATTATGAGTACATCTAGTGGTCATCTTTACAATGGACTATTTACATAAAGCACATATTGCAATCAAATGTCACCTTTATGTTCAGCATATTTGTAAATAAAGGAAAGCATAATGTTTAATCAACACAAACACTTTTACATAAAAGAGTATGCTTCTAGCTTAATGCAGTTGTAGCATGTAGTGTTTAAGGCAATCATTAACTAATTTTGATTTATATAAAGGCCAAAAACATCACCAGACAGATTCTTCAGGGCTTTTAAGAGTTCTACAAACAGGAAGTAAAGACATGCCAGCTCCAATTCTAATAAAAGAGATTTTGGTTTGTCAACCCATGTATGACAGCTACAACTGCTACACAGGAAATAAATGTCAAATAATTCCAGTTCTAGATTGTATTTCCTTCATCGACAACGCTTTAACGCTTTTTTTTCCACCAGGGAGCATCAGGAGTGCTGCATTATGTCTAATATGGGCAGCTCCTGTAAACTGTAAACTGAACACCACAAACAAAAAATACAGACATGCACTTATAGCAACAAAAACCTCTGAAAGATTAAATAGAATAGCTGTAACAATGCTTTTTAAGTATAAAAGATCGTACAAACTCGTTCTTTGACAAATGACATGCTTGCAAGTCTAGTGCATGAGCTGGAATAAAATATTATAGGACATCCATGGTCTAAAGCACCATTTAATTTGTAACAAAAACTGAAAAATAAGAAAGAAAAATCTATAGCTTCAGTGTTGCTGTTGGCGGTATAACAATCTGTGTGGCAGTTTGGGTTTTTGGGGCATAACGATGTGGCCTTGGCTTTGCCCGTCCATTCCAAATCATCATAAAAACATTTCCTGGGAATGGCAGTCACACGCTTTCCTTAGAATGGTATAATTCACTGTAAACAGCATGTAGAATTCATCACTACCTGAGGTTCAAGGTGAAGCCGAACGATAGGAAATTTTAGGAATGTTGCTGACTTATTTGGAAATATTGTTTTGGTGTGGTTTTAGAATGAAGTTATTAGGGTGCTTCAATAAATAAAGTAACATGACATCTCACATGAGTACATTTATTCACATATATGTACAGGGATAATCTTGCACAGTAATTTCTTAGCTGGTTTTGATCATGTTTCCATGAGTGCAACTGGTGGTATAGTGTGGTGGTTTTGCAAGGCGAGAGATATTTCTATTAAATTAATATGTACATTTACTCAAATAGGAAGTCTTGTTACCTTAGTGAAACACCCTTGAAGTGAAATACAACTATTTGAAAACCTTTCCAAAAGGCAGACAAATAAATGAATGAAATTCACAGATGGTTTGTTGATTTGCATAGAATTCTTCAGCTACCAAAAGAAAAGCGTAACAAGCAAGACACTAACAGGTGATGTGTGAGCCTGAGCAATGCTTTGTTTTTATACCTTCATGTTATGAGGAAAACAAGAGCCCTACATCAGCATGGGAATAACTGTAACATGATTTCTGTAACACATTTCCAGGAAAACGTATTTAAAGACACAAAACAGAAGCAGCTTTTGAGAAATCAAAAGCTATTACTATGCTAAAACTAATAAAACAAATACAAAAACATTAAAAACAAACAAAACTCTCTCGCTCTCTCACAAACACACACACACACACAGTGGTTGTAACTGGACAGTGGTGATACTGGATCATGTGTGAAGGGTTTCTAGGCTTGGAATCTCTTTGGGAAGAGCATGGGGACCACCAGGGTCCACATGTACAGAAATAAACAGACCCAACAGGATGCCATCTTGATCCAGAACACTGACCAGCTCCCCTCCAGCAGCCTCTCGATCTTTGCGTTCTCATAACTGCAGAGAGACAAGATCATATGCATGTAACACTTAAAGGGATAGTGCACCCAAAAATGAAAATTCTGTCATTAGTTACGCACCCTCACGTCGTTCCAAACCCGTAAGACTTTTGTTCATCTTTGGAACTCCAATTAAGATATTTTTGATGAAATCCGAGAGCTTTCTGACCCTCTGTAGACAGCAAGAGTACTACTACCACGTTCAAGGCCCAGAAAGGTAGTAAGGACAAATAGTCCATGTGACATCAGTGGTTCAACTTTAATTTTATGAAGCTATGAGAATACTTTTTGTGTGCCGTGGTACTCTCATGAACACGTGTTGAAGACTAACACAGAGGAGAAGAAATTTTTGAATAAAGTTATTTTTGTAGAAAGTATTCTCGTAGCTTCGTAAAATTACAGTTGAACCACTGATGTCAAATGGACTATTTTAACAATGTCCTTACTATTTTTCTGGGCCTTAAACATGTCAGTTCCATTGCTGTCTATGTAGGGTCAGAAAGCGCTCGATTTCATCAAAAATATCTTAATTTGTGTTCCGAAGATGAACAAAAGTCTTACGGGTTTGGAACGACATGAGGGTGAGTAATTAATGACAGAATTTTCATTTTTGGGTGAAATATCCCTTTAATGCACAGCGACCTCTGAGATTCTGATGTTAACAATAACAGTCTGCTGGGTTTGATTTGGTCAGAGGAGCTTGAAGTAAAACAAGAATACTATAGTAATGAAATACAATTAAAACTAATACAATTAAATGACTACAATAGTATAAAAAATAAATAAAACTTCAAACTTTAATTCAGACTAAAATTGCTTGCTGGCAAGCCCATATATATATATATATATATATACATACTGTATGAAAACAAAAAAAGTTTGTGTTGAGAAATGTTTTTATTATATACTTACTGAAACCAGTTGGTTACAGTCATCATGACGTAGAGGGAGCCGAGAAAGAAAACAAAATGGAAATAGCAGTAGCTGTAGATTGTGCCGTCTCTCTCATCATACTTCACATTCTGCCCTCCAGTAGTCTTCTCATCATCATAGTCCTCTGGAAAATATAAAAAACACCTGTTTTAAGAAACTTGTAGTACTTCTTCCTGACCACCAGGAGGCTCCATCTACCCTTTTCCAGTGTCTAAATGAATCCAAATTAATGTCAAAAATATGTCATTCCTCTAACATGTAAGTTTCAGGTGATGTCCTAAAATACTAGAAGAGGTGTTGGTTGAAATAAGTGTCTTACCTGTATCATCAACACAGCAGAAGCAGCAGCGTGCTCTCTGAAAAGAAAGACAATGAAGTGTGATTCATGATATAGTTTGATGTAATGTTGTGCTAAACACAGGAGAGAGAGCAAAGCAAATGTTCACCTCATTTTCAGGCATATCGTTCCTGTACACCTGCAATGCTGTTGAGCTCCTCTTGGTGGTGGAGATCAAACTGAAGGAAGAGTATTTTTATGTTAACTGAAAAGGCATCAGACACATGGGGGCAGTGTTCTTTTTTTAACCATCAAATGAAAAAGCAGAACATTCCCTAAAACTCTTCAAAACGCCACCAGACGAAAAAAATAAGTCACTTTTTCTGCTTCGAAGCTTTGTTTTGCCTCATGAAAACCAGAAACATGGCCAAAACATTTCGATGCGAGACACAACAACGAATCAGCGGTCTGACTAACGCATATCACTGTGAATCGCATTTGTGTGTAAATATGGCTTTGGTGGAGAGGAGCGGCTCTAAAGAGAGAGCTTCAGCAGACATGTCTGCAGTTAATGAGAAACACATGTGAGTTCACGTCTTCACAGTATGAGAGCTTCTAATCTTCACTCCCTTCTTACCAAACTACCTGCTTTTAAATCTAAATGAACATCTTGTCATAACCAGATACTTACATGTTTCCACTCCTCCTAGGATCGCTTTTGGGATCACCCATTTAAATAATATGTTATAGGGACTTGCATCCAGGCCAAGAATATCCAAGCTTATTTAAAGGGATAGTTCACCCAAAAATCAACATGTACCTTCATGTCTTTTCAAACTGTATTACGTTTTTCTTCAGTGGAATAAAATAAATGGCTTACTCACAAATGAACAATGCTTTTGAAGATTTTTTTTTTTGGCAGAAGGGATGTTTCCAACGAAAAAGCAATAGTTAAATAGCTAAATCTTTTTTGATGAAGAAACAAACTCAACTACATTTTGGATGGCGTTAGGGTGAGTACATTTTCAACAATTTTTCAACTGTTCCTTTAAATTTTGGTCTGTTTTTCAAATAAAACTATTAAATGACTTAAAAAAATCTCGGAATATAATGCACAAGTCATATGAACAATAATAACTTTCATAATACTATCATGGTGCTTTTTATAAAGCAGTTTGGATTGGGCCATCACAATAACAGAAAACACGATTTTCATTGCTCATACCAAGAGTAGAGTATACAGCCGAACAGTATGGCCGTTCCGACGCCCGTCACTATGTTAGTGTCACTCTGCAGTCCTGATTTGTAGGGAAAGACGCAGACAGTGACATTTTTTCCATTTTGCTCCACCACTGAAAGAGAAAGAGCACAGAACAGATTTTATTAAGGGTGTGGGAAATAACTGCACAAATCTGGTGGGTTGAAATGCATTATTGGGGCTATTGTAGCCTCAGTTTACATCTCTGTCCACACACAAGCTACAGTAGGAGACACTAGGGAAACCACAGACCACACTGTAAGACACACCCAGGACAGACTAAGAGAGACTGTTGTTTGAGTGTCAAAGTGAGAGACGCACTCACTTTCAACAGGTTTGCTGGCGAGTGCAGAGAAGGTGAGGTACATGACGTAGACGGAGATGATCGCAGACTGCAGCAGACCTGAGGTGGGCTGGACTGTGTGGAGAACACAGCAAAACATCAGATGTGTTGGTAAAAAGCAGCACATAAAGATTTTTACTGATCTGACCATGTCTGTTTGAGAGGTTATGCTTCATACACCATGCTGCTTTATTAAATTAACTATGTTCACTACCGTTCAAAAGTATTATTTTTATAACGTTCTTGAAAAAAGTATCTTATGCTCACCAAGGCTGCATATGTTTGCTCAAAAATACATTAAAAGCGGTAATATTGTGATTTTTTACTATTTAAATGATCTTTTCTATTCTAATATATTTTAAAATGTACCTTATTATTGTAATGGCAAAGTTGATTTTATATGATTATCATTGTTGAAAACAGTTGGGCAGCTTAATTGTGGAATAGATACTTTTTTTCTCCGGAAAGTTCAAAATAACAATTTATTTTAAGATTACTTAGATTACTTACTAAAACAATTTCACCTCAAGCTTTGTTCTGTTTAGTTAGAATCCATGATAAAACTCTACTCCTCAACTCTCCGGCTTGCGCACACATAGGAAAAGCTTCAGGCACTACGAATAAATTTGTTTGCCTGACATCAAACAAACATCTGTTTGTTAGTATAAAAAGTAGGTCAGTGAAGTCTGCAAACTCACAGGTCTGAATGCAGGGCGAGATAGCCAGCAGAGACACGACGAAGCACAGGCCGCCGTTAACACCCAGGAAGAGCTTGTTGAGGAAGCAGGCCTCTGGGTCCGTGTAGAACATGATCATAAACACCAAGGCTCCCACTGCCACGGAGAACAGCACCAGTGTGACCAGAGCCAGCGCTGCATACCATATTTTATTATACTTGACTCCTGAGCTCCTGTGGAGGGACACAGCGGAGACGGTTCAAAGGAATGCTCTGGGTTCAATACAACTTCAGCTTTTGTGGCATGATGACAGTTACCACAGGAGATCATTTCA
Source organism: Tor tambroides (assembly GCA_021397915.2). Taxonomy (NCBI): domain Eukaryota; kingdom Metazoa; phylum Chordata; class Actinopteri; order Cypriniformes; family Cyprinidae; genus Tor; species Tor tambroides. Next base: position 5,952 of record JAFVLL020012797.1, on the reverse strand, counting down.
TCCCTCTGTCCACACAAAAATGCAGTTGCAAGAAAACGCTTAAACACGCAAGGGAATAGGAAATACATATTAAAATTATGCCTCTAAACATAAAGATTAGAATGGCCTAATGACTTTGTTATAGGAAAATTTTCAACTTCATTGCCACAATAATATAAACCTAGGGCCCTATGATTTCCGCGATGCGGAAAACGCTGAGAGAATCGTGGAATCCAGTCATAAAAATGGAATTTACTGTATAATGCGGAATGTCATGGAATTTGCCAAATTTTGGATGAATAAATCAAAAGTATGTCAGAACAATTAAATCAAAAAGCGATATGGACTAGTGTCTGTCAATATGAATCCTGCATGTTCTGCGTGTAAATGAATGGTGCAGACGCACGGTTTTGTTTACTACATACATACTGAAGCGCACGTGACGCATTATCTTGCATCATCTGTAGAACTGCTCTGAGAGTCACTTTATGAGTATTTTACCATTTCTTTTGAGAAGAAACTATCGTCATACCATACACAAACAGAAACCTAAAGGTCTTCACATCAAACCATAAAAATAAAAGTTCGGTTTAACATGAAGTAACTGTGACAGAAATATCTACTACTACTACTACTAATAAAATTATTATTAAAACATTATTTTTTTTAAAGGTGCCATAGAATGGAAAACTGCATTTACCTTGGCATAATTGAATAATAAGAGTTCTGTACATGGAAATGACATACCGTGAGCCTCAAACACCAATGTTTCCTCCTTCTTATATAAATCTCATGCATGAAGAAGACCACTGAAAAATAGGCGAATCAGAACATAACACCGACTGTGACTTAAGAGTCGGGATCACTAATAGTTACGCCCCCAACATTTGCATATACCCGCCCATGCTCTAGGCCAGCCGGACCTGCACAGCGGAATCATCAGAAGTTCTGCAGGTATTGTGACGAAACAAGCGAGGACAATAGCAAACGTGGCAGATCATGGAAATAAATGTTATGTTCCAGGCTGTGCAGGGATAGGTTGGTGTCTGTATTCAGAAAGGCATAGAAAACAAATAACGCGTTCTAATAAAATAACGCGAGCCACTAAAGGAACATGGTTAGCTCCTTGCTAGCAGTAGCCTGTTACATTACAGTACATAAGATTTCACTTACCACATAAACAGAGTAAGGAGAGATGACTGATAGGATGATGGTGAATGATTTACAGATCCTGAGCACCACTGACAAGCATCTGATCTTGTAAAATGTGTGGAAAGTACTGCTGCTGTAGTTTACATAGAGCACGAGCGATCGCAAATCTCGAAAGTGAAAGTAAAACGCGATCGTGCATTCAAAGCGGCTCCCTGATGCCCGCATTTTATATACAGTATAATTACCCAACGATATAACTGCGAGAGAAAGTACTGAAATATATATTTTCCCTGTTTCCTTCCTGCTGTGTGAGCTACTGAAATGAGCTGCACTGTGAAACAGTCAATCAGAGCAGAGCTCAACGTTGAGCCGCACTGTGAAACAGCCAATCAGAGCACAGCTCAACATTATTATTCATGAGCCTTCCAAATAAGGTAATAACAGAGGATTTCATTCTAGGGACAAATCCAAGGGTTGTAAATGGACATGTAAAACCGTTTCTGGAGAATTTTTGCCCTTACCTAAGCCACATACCTTCTATATAGATATCAGAGAACAATTTAAAATATTGTATCAACGCATTCTATGGCACCTTTAAAGAATATTTACCAGAAAAATAATTTACCAGAATTTTTTTTACCAGAAAAATGTAAATACACAACACAGTATTTCTGGAAAAAAAGAGAGAAAAATCTTAATTTGAGGAAAAAATAAAACATTTCATAGGGCCTTTTAATAAATTGCTGTTAAATTGTGTAAGTTTCATGATTTGAATCAATTAGACATGCTTTTTTTATTAAACCATTAAAACAGAGTCTAGAAAAATAAAAATGAAAAAAATAAAAACAGAATTTGGGAAAAAAATTAAATTTCACAGGTCCCTATAAACCTTATAAAAAAATAAATAAAAGCAACGTTCATGATACATGCAAGGACTCCAGAGAGACGTGACTTAACTATCTGTAAAACCCTCCTTATATGGAGATTACTGTTTAAATACATAACCAGAAGTTCAACCACCTAGACAATTTAGACAACTCAACATCTCAAACAATGAACAGTAATTCATGCTTAACTTATTGGTAGACTTTCACTTTCCAGTTTGCTAAGATCAGTTAACACAAAAAGTATCACCAACTAACAATGAACAATTATTTTTATTGCATTTATTAATCTATGTTTATGTTCATTTATAAAAATACTGTTGTTCATTGTTAATTCATGTTTGTTCATAATACATCACAAAAAGTAAAACAGTAATACTGTGAAATACAATTACAATTTAAAATGTTCTATTTCAATTTTCTATTTTCAAAAGTTTTCTATTTCAATATATTTTAAAAGGTTATTTATTTCTGTGATGGTAAAGCTGAAATTGTTAAGAAGTCTTTCAGAAATCATTTTAATGTGCAGATTTGGTGCTCAAGAAATATTTCTTCTTATTATCGATGTTGAAAACAGGTGGGCCGCTATATATTTTTGTGTGAACTAATACATTTTTTCAGGATCCTTTAATGAATAAAACTTTTTTTTAAAAAGCATTTTTATTTAAAGCTATTGCGTTAACTGTTGAGTTAGCCTTGTATTCAACCCAGAACATTCCTTTCATGAGACAAAAGCTCTTCATTGCAGACATTCTATCAGATCTACATCTCAAATCTGGGTAGGGGTAGTCACACATAGAGAGTTTTGACTATCAAAGTAACGTCTGGTCTACAATCCGACCCAGCCTTCGGGCCTTCCTGCCAACAGGTAACACAAACTTTATTTTAGGGTTGGGTAAATCTGAAATCAGTTAATATCAACACCACACTGTGATATACAGGTGTGCTTAAAAATATATATGCTTAAAAATGCTTTTGAAAGAAGTCTCTTAAATCTACAGTAAAAACAGTAATATTGTGCAATATTATTACAATTTAAAGTAAGGGTTTTCTATTTCAATATATTATATTATATAACATAATAAATAAGTTGAATTTTCAGCAGCCATTACCCCAGTCTTCAGTGTCACATGACACATGAATTAGCATTTTTTTAATAGAAAACTTTTGTAACATTATAAATGTCTTTACTGTCACTTTTGAATAATTTAATCCATCCTTGCTGAAAAAAGTATTAATTACTTTAAAAAGTCTTATTGAACCCAAACTTTTAAATGATACTGTATATTACGACCAGGTATCTTGAACGAAAAGTATTTAGCCTTTTAACCATGTGGACTGTGGGGGTGCTATCTAAGAATAGTTAGGAGTGACCAGTTAGTATGAGTGTTAGGAGTGACCAGTGACCAACTAGACATCCTGATGTTTTAATTAAAAGCCTATTACTGTTGTGTTCCTCCGCCTGCTTATAGGCTATTAAACCTAGATTGCTTGTCACTGTAATTAATCAGCTGTAACCCACTTGGAAAAAGAGCTTAGATGTCAAGTTAGTCTCAGTGGTAGATTGCTCTTATCATAAATGTACCATATCAGTGCATGATTACCATGACTGAGTGAGCAGTGAAGAGTTGTGAAGGCGTGGGGTGAAGGAATGTTTCAGTAATGCACATGAGAAGTGCTGACAGCAGTGACTTTCATCAGCTGGGCAGCCCTCCAGCCTTTGCTTCATTTCAATATATATATATTTTTACAGACTAAACTTTCTGGAAATTAAAAAAAAAATTCAAAACAAAACAAAATTGAAATTGTGAACTATATATATATATATATATATATATATATTTTTTTTTTTAACAAAATGAACACTTTTTTCAGCAAGGATGCAATAAACTGATCCAAAATGACCGAAAAGACATTTATAATATAGCAAAAAATTTATATTTTGCAAAAAATACTTTCTGTTCATTAAAGAATCCTGAAAAAAATGTATCACAGTTTCCATGAAAGTATTAGGGCCAGATTTACTAAACAGGGCAAATTAGCGTTAGAGCGCAATTCCATAAAGGCGCTGATGGGAGGGGAAAATTCTGCATGTGATTTATTGACAATGCACACATTAAAGAACACAGACACAGCCAGATCATTTCCATAACGACCAGCGCAATCTACCAAGAGCAGCGCAAATTACCACCTGCTTTAAGACATGCCTTTTTTTTGGCGTTAAATAATGGCACAAATACCAGTAATTTGACGAGCGCAAACATTAGTAAATCGTGTTACGTGATTCATTTTAATACTCTCCTCCCATAAATTTTGCGTCTGAAAGGGAAACTCCTACAAATGCATATTCAGTAAGGTCAGGATCAAAAATAACCATGTCCACGTCTTTTCAGTACTAATTCTTCACTGCGTGTCTTTAGTAAATCCTGACAGTACTATTTTAATGCCAAAAGACGGTTTGCGCAAGCTGTTCGTAAATCTGGCCCTTAAACTGCACAATCTATTATTTTACATACAAATTTGTATTACTTATTTTGTAAAAAAAAAAAAAAATTCAATTAGCATTACATTTTATTTCAGTTACTTCTGAACAATAAAGAGTGTCCATAAATGGAGGTCAAATTTAGGTTACTTCTTAGGACATTTTTGTCCCAGTATTTCATGTATTACAAAATTCCCCGTGACAGTCTTGGATGTTTCTGCTCTTTTGTACTGAGGTTTCCATTTGTTGACAGAAAGCAGAGAGGAAACTATGATGCACGTTGAGCTCTGCCATGGGTTTCCTGTCCACAGATTGGAGAGCAGCCAAGAACCTTTTCTCTTTCTCCTCCCTATAATGTCAACAGCACAACACAAGGCTATACTCTACCGCCACAACACATTATTTATGAACCCACCCCTGAGAAAGCTCTGCTTTAGAAAAATATGTGCTCTACTTTTCTTCTTCAGTGTGACTGTCTTACAGTTAAAATTTTTCATGTATTGAAAACTCCCACTAAAATAAAACACTCTGGTACTTGGAATTAGAACGCTAAAAATGCTTTCACTGGTAATGCCATGAAACCTGCTCTGCTTGCTGTTGAAACTGGAGGTTCTGGGAGTATCCATCTATTCTCACACTACCTCACACCTAGTCTGCCACAGCGCCAGTGCCTAAAATAAGTAGCAAGTGCACTAAAACTTTCCCCAAATCTTTCAACCCAGTGTTAAAAAGTCCCCTTCTGATATAGAGCACAATGTTAAGACCACCCTGGCTGGCAACTATGCAACCTATCTTACAGTGGAAATTAAACGCCGCCAGATTACACTATAGTCTCCATTCCCAGACCTAATGATTTCCAGTTGCGGGGATTCAAATTGCATACCAAGCAACAGTTGGATACAATGATGGAAAGTACTAGAAAATTCTCCAAGAGCCTAATAAGTTTTCCACTTGGTGAATGAAAAGAGGGAAGAAAGGAAAAACAGACATTTATTTGGACAAAGCTAAACTTCAGCTCACCAGTTTTGATTCCATCTGTGGGCAAACTGAACGAGAAGCATCAACTGGATGATAATGAAGAGAAAACCTCCAGCAGCCCCCACATAACGCCAGACTGAAAAAGAGAAAGAGATGAGTCAAAGGTCTTTCCGTCTGGCTGATACAGTATGACAAAACAAACACTGCTTTCTGCTAAAAGCCAAGAACTGAAAACACATCAGGAAGCACACATCATACAACGAGACACTAAAGAGCGATAATCGCTTGGACTTGAGCTAATATAAAAGTCTACATGAACTTTTCTGGCACACAGAGCACAACTAATTAAATACTTTGGTCCCACTTTATATTAGGTGGCCTTAAAGGAGAAGTTCACTTTTAAAAAAACTTTTGCTGATAATTTACTCACCCCCATGTCATCCAAGATGTCCATGTCTTTCTTTCTTCAGTCGAAAA
>JAFVLL020012795.1:23514-87769 GCA_021397915.2 Tor tambroides | reverse complement strand
AAAAAAAAAAAAGCTTGTCCTTTAATCCTCTAAATTTGGGCAGTATAAATGGCCTTGCTGCAATAAGCAAGCATCCTGTAATGTGCTTTATTACCAGGCACTGAAATGGGCTTTTATTAGTGGTACAAGGGTTTGAAAATCGCTCACTGAAGCTCTTGCGTGCCTTTCACAGGCTATGGAGTACTCAGGGGTTCCATCTGTGACACTAATAGTGGGCTGTGGTCTTTCCTGCCTGGCCTTGATCACACTGACCGTGGTGTATGCTATTCTATGGAGGTAAGTGCATAGACGTACAAGGGATATTACAAATAATGCACTTGCACTTTTGGAGGAATGCAACTTTAATAAACAATTTGTTTTCAGGTACATCAGGTCGGAGAGATCAATCATTCTGATCAATTTCTGCCTTTCAATCATCTGCTCCAACATCCTGATCCTAGTTGGACAGACACAGACACATAATGCGGTAAATATTTAAATTTTATCTCTAAAGTGTTTTACTTGAATATTGCCAGATTATGATATTGCGATATAGCATTAATGAACATTGATTTGTATGTGAACAAAATGTCCACTCTGGATTCTCATATTTATTTCTCGGCTTGCGTGTGGGCTGATTTTGCAAGCTTGTCTTGAATGCCAGACAGCTTCTCTGCACTAATATTATGCCGATCTAGACGTTTCAGGGTTTATAATGCAAATGAAACACTGCTTTTACTTAAAACTGGTCCGCTGTTTGTATATCATACCACCCCACTGGATTGTTTTAATTCCTCTATTTTGAGGCATTGTGACTGACTTAAATTCAAGCTGGCTGCCCTAATTTTCTCGCAAGTGACCTACCTACCTATCCAGATGTTTGAGTCTTTGTGTAGTGAGCTACATATTCTGTTATATGCTATCTTGTTGTGTTTGTATGAACAAATTGCCTTCTTTTCTTGTGGTAAGCAATTTATGTACTGTACATATTTTTATACGCTTATATTTTTATATTCTACATGCTGATTAGACACTGGACCCCTACATTTGCGCAAAGAAGTAGTTTAGGTTCATTTTGCAACTTCTGGCTAGTGAATTGCTTGTTGTAGATCAATTTAAAAAGAACCTAAATGAGCCAGTTGCTTATTTTTAAAGGCTTGTGTTTAGAAGATTTTTATTTGATCTAAAGACGCGCAGTTTATTATATGATTGCATTTGGATTTTATTCCTTTACTGTTAATTTGAAATATGTCAGACAAAATAGCTTCTTCCGTGCATTCTCACCATTGTTTATCAGTATACTAGATTATATATAAGTCTTAAATTAGTACTCCACAAGCCACAGAAGTTATTTTTAGAGAATGAGTACATTGCTCTGTGTCCAGTGCCAAGGAGAAATGATGATGATGGCTCTATGTTCTGAGCCACTAAATACATTAGCCAGAATCCAGCTGGCCGCATTCTGAATTATACAATGAAAATGCAAAATGGACAGACACAGGTCCGAGACACAAAAGACTGTGTCTATATAAACCACAAATAGAATAGGCGTGACGGTGAACTTTTTTTGTTTTGCATGTATTTTCTCATACAAGAGACAAAACACCAAAAATGCACTTTTGAATTATTGACATTGTTACATGCGGCAGTTCCGTTGTTTTAACGTCAAAATCCCAACCATCCTAACCTCTTTCCAAGTAATCGGCTTCCCTAAAGACTAAACAGTCTTTCATCATCAAACAGGTTTTTTGGTTGAGCGAAGATGCTGTTCAGTTAGGGAAGCAGGGATTGAGAATTGTCTGTTTTGATGCATTGTATTATTTGCAAGACTTTAAATGAAATTTATCGTGTATATGATGATTATCAGTAGATATGCATCACAGTAAACTTGAAGCAAAAGTCCCTTAGTGTTCACAGTCCAAATGGTTCAGTTATATAACAGTCTCTCTGCAATATCCGGAGCCCACGTGAATCTGAACATTTGGTGCCATTGTGAATGGAACATCTAAAGTTCAGGATCCAGGTAGGGTGAAAGCATTTTAAAGCTCTTTACATGTCTGCAATTAGTTTTAAAAAGGACTAAATGGGCTCCCAGCTAAATGGAAACGCTGAAAATGATGAAAATGATTTTTTTTCCAGCTCACAGTGAGGAGATGGTGTATATAAGTCATTCAAGATGTAATTATAAGATGCAGATCCTGATCAGTGGATCCTAGAGTCAAATTTTCTCACATTCACCATTTCAAATTCGACATGAGAGATGATTGGATATGGGAAATTGCAGAACTTCGGAAGAACAAAGATTAATTATTCACTCTCACGCTTACAAACGACGCTCATTTGCCCTCGTTTGAGTAAACAAGATAAAAGAGGTTGATTTCTCACTGCTTACAAGCTTGTCGGGACTAGCACAGCTGGTGGTTTTTGGTTATCATCAGAGGAGGGTTTACACAGAGTGGAACGTTATTCCTACGCTGCCCACACAGACGGGGCTTCTGAGTGAGTCAACGCCGTTGCGGGAATAACACATTACTCAGTCACACAGTCAGACATTTCGGTACAGGCAGCACAAGGCATGAGCTTTTTCCAATTCTAATTCTAACGAGTGTCCTGGGATGGAAGGAAGTGAATTCCCAAGGTTAAAACAAATTAATTTCCTGTTACAATAAATGGATCAAAAATGACATTGACTGTAGCTCCGTTCCAAAACCTAGTGGGATGATAGACTAGCGTTCCTCTGACTGCACCTTGAGGGTGTATGAGTTATAAAAGCATGCAGTTAGGACAAACATAAAGGCTTTAATTAAGCTGTTTATTGGCTCTATAAAACATTTTAAAAGGCCAATGTTTTATCTTTTTTATAGTAATGTTTCTGGAAATTATTCAAATTATTTATTATTTAATTAAAAAAACATTATTAAATAATTCCAAGCAGCAAAAATGAGCATTGCTATTTAAACCAAAAAAAAAAAAAAAAACCAAGAAAGAATATATATATATATATATATATATATATGTATGTATGTATGTGTATATATATATATATATATATATATATATATATATACACACAAACACATGTATAACAAATAACTTTTTCTCATACACCTGGATCGTTACAGGCATGTGCATAGGACATCGACGCCTGCTCAAAAAACAGTCCCATACACTGTCATAGTTTCCAAAATCTTCATATTTATTTAAACAGCAATGCTTCTTCAGGTATAGGTTGGTTGTAAGAGAGAACATTCCTGTTTAAAAAAATATAAGGATTTTTAAGGAAAACTTGGCAGCATGCAGGAAAGTGTTCTTTCCATTTTTAATATTTTAGAGACTCAATAATTCTAAAACAATCTTTGAAACAATGAAAACAGTGGTTTAGTTTAAAAGCACTTTTATGAATGTAAAACTGTACAACGAAAAAGTACTCAATAATTAATTTAAGTAATGTACAGTACATAACTCATATTAATTATTGAATATTTTTTTCTTTGCACAGTGTAAAATTCACTATTTTGTATTAGTGCTTTTTAGTTTCTTTCCACCCATCCACTACGTTGGTTGAATATCTTCACTAAGTGCGTTGCGGTGCTTTGTTCGTGAACACTATATGTGATACTGTCTTTAGAATGTAGTCAAAATTAGATATTTTAGAAGGCAGAATAGTTTTGCTGCCTACATTTTGGAACAGCTTTTGTGTTTAGGAGCATGCCTACAATGCCTTAAGGTTTTGGAACAGAGCTTTGGTGGGTTGCTTGCCATTAAACATGCCATTTACATTGTTTTTTTGTTTTTTTTTGTATTATACATGCATCTGCTTTGGCTTTTTGGTACAATGTATCGTTATTGACGTCATTATTCTAAGAAAGTACACCACAAGTCTTGATGACAGCAGTGCGGCAGGTCCGGTCCGCCATTAATGGACCATAATTACATCTGGACTTCCGCTCTGTCCACATCTAAGGCATCAGTAAAGCATTTTAAATGGCCAGTGCGTCTGTGTTACCATGACAATAAAATGTCATTCTCTAGTGTATCACTGTCTTGCCAGTTCTTTTTGCAGCCATTTACCACGCTCTAAAGCAGCAATTTAGAGTAATTCCTGCTTCATCACGCTGGTAGAGAAGATGTATACGTGTTTCAGAGGGTGCAGGTTTTCGCCTCCAGATGGAGGTCGCACATATGACGTGATGGTCATGCGAGGAAGAGCACTCAGCCTGCGGCTTCTCCAAACGCTGAGCTGAACTGAAGGCCTGTCAGTGCTGATCATACACACTGCCATCTTCTTCTTTAATTCCACACCACATCATTTTACATTTAGCATGAGGGAGGGTTCAGCATTTCTCCCAAATGACTGCAAATATGCATTTCTATTTGTGAATTGGAAATGAAACGACGTTGACCCGTCCATAACCATCATTATAAGCAAAATCTGTATTATAGAATGATTCTTTTTTTTTGTGGAACAAAGGGTTGACATCCTCATTGCATCAAAGATGTAAAGCGTTTCTGCTATCCTCCCACAAAATGATTAAGGCGCTGACAACAGTTTAGTCCCCTGTCAGTAATTCAAAATGTGCTTTTCTTTTTTCTGGTGTGTGGATCTTCATAAGCTTTGACTAATGGCAGCTATGAAAGTAGACATGCTTATACCTCGTTCTATTGGATTGCGGGTTGTTAGTGAATCAAACAGGTTTTTGGACTGAAGTACAAGGACATGCAACAAATAGCAAAGAATAGGAACCTTTGATAGATGCTCAATACAAACCTGCTCTTAATAAAGAAGCTTTTTCAGCTGAAATGTAGCACAGATATAGACCATTAGTCAATATGTTTTTTTTTGTGCAATAGACCATTTATGAGACCCGTGAGAAATTACGATGTGTATTCTGCTAGTGTGTGTTGAGATGAGAGCTGAAGACATACGGTCTGTGCTGTAGTTCTCTTAAGAGAATCAGCCGAACAGACGCAGAGTCTGCGCTTATTCCATTAGCAGCACCTAAAGTGTCTTATGGGGCTCTAGGATTATTAAATGGTGCTCCGAGACTTCCTCTTATCTCTCGCTGCAAGAAAAGGTGTCATTTAATCCAGTGGTGCGTTGTGAAGTATCCAAGTGCCAGTATGTAGTAGCTGTCAGTGGAAACGAAACGGCAGATTTATATGAACCAAATTTTATTTGCTTTAACTTTTACTTTCAATTTAAAGTTAGTCAAACTTAAAAAAGAAGTGTTAAAGGAGACTTTCAGGTATGTCAGCCTTAAATTATCTGAGTGGAGTTTGGATCATTTAATTGAGCTGAGGTTTGGCAGCCACAGTATCTGTCTGTCCATCCATCCATCCATCCATCCATCCCTATCCTATCCTATTATTCTGTCTGTCTATCTTTTCCAGCACTAACCACTGTTAATACCTTATTAATATTTAGAATACATAAAGCATATACAGTCTTAAAACCTTAAAAAACAGTCTTAAAACCTTAAAATCCTTGGAAAGGCTTTGTCAAGCCAACATGACATGTCTTGACAAACTTTGCTTTTTCTAGTTACAGTTATATGAATTTATTTGAATTTCAATTCATTTTAATTTTACTTCCTAATATTCAAATTGCTATTCTGCAATTTGTATGATGCACAACCCTTTGTATCTTTGTATGATGCACAACCCTTTTGAGGTCAGCCCAGAAATAAAATTAAACTTATTATATTTTGATAGAAGATTGCAAAGACATTTTTGAATAATGTGCACTGATGAATCATGCACCAGGAAAGTGCATTAAAAAGTAAATAGGGTACATTTATTTCATATTGACTTTACAGGACAAAAAAAGCATCATGTTCTCTTAAAAAGTGATGGTCAGCTTTCCTAAACATTTTTCAGTATCTTTTTGCACCAGACCTCAAAAACATCATAAAATGATCCTAATCTTCACCTTCAAGACGAGTCTATAATTTAGTGTCTGTATTTATGTGCAACTTCCTTTTGATCAGTTGCTGACTTGTTTATCTTCTCAAGTACTAAGATGTGAGGATAGCCCGCGGCACCTTTCCCAACACAAACATCAAGGATTTTGATTGGAGAGAACCGATCCGAGCAATGTCTGAACATGATGAAAAGCATTCGTAATTTCAAAAGTACTTACCTCGCTGAGGTTTTTTCCTGTGGTATTTTCATTTTGTAAACGATGACACTAGTAATAGTCAGTGCGGTTAGCAGTGAAGGAAACTACAGAAGAAAACTGCGTGTGGTTATTTGTGGTATCTATTCTAAATATTCTCCTGTTGAGCAGAGATTGGTGCAGCCATATTTAATGAATTGTTTAGATGCTACTATTGTAGTGTCGGTGCTTTTATTTTACCTCACTTGTTGAATAATAGAAAGCAAAATGTTCGTATCTTGGCGAAGCAGCAGCATTTGTCATAAATATTAATGTAGGAAAGGCATTTATGTCAAAACAGAAACAACCCTGCTCAAACAGCTGAAGAGTGCTGTTTGTATCGGGGTAGATGTGAGGAGTATGTAACATTAATTGGCGAGGAGAAAAGCGTTTCCAGCAATAATCTTGACAGAGTGTGAATAAATAGTTGTTCAAATGAGATATTGTGCTACAATTCAAGAATGTAATGAAGGCAGGATCACTGAAATATCCAGACTAGGGAAAAAGGACAATTTGAAGCATATTCTTTTCTATTGCATAATGAGTCTGGCTTAATTAGCCTGCATATCAGCATCATGTCAATTTGACTCTTAGCTATGCCTTATATCAACACTTTCTTTACGTTGTGCTGATCTGGGAAAGTGCTGAACTATTACAAACATCCACTGATACCAGAGCTTTGGTATCAGTCTATATCAGCTTAGATTTGAGACTGTTCTTTACAGAAATCTGTCATATGGCTTCAGAAAGTCTTGAAATATAGCGAGAAATGTAGCATATATATGTTTTTTATTTTGTCCTTTGTCACATGGTCACTGTACAGCTGTTGAATAATTTCCTAAAATATTCATAGAATTTTTTTTATTTATTTTTTTTTTATTGAAGGTTAAACATACTTCATTGGGAATGCTGTTAGAAAATAAGAGATACAATAAATGGCTGATGTAACAAGATCTGTTACCTAAAAGTGATATCGAAAAGTTTAGAAAGCATCTTAATTACTTAGATCATTTTCCTCAGTAGCAAAATTTAATGTGTCAGTAGTGAATTAATTACATAAATGTTTAATTATTTTATTAAGTTGCTCCCTCCTATTATCAGAGGTTTATTCCACTTGGTAAAATCTCATTGGCAGAGGACAATGCAGTGACCTCATATTCCCAGTACATATTTACTTTTAAATGACTTAGATTATGCTATATTATTTTTTATTATTATTCGTGGAATCATTTAATCACATCTTCAAAGAGAATATTAAAGCTCCCTCGAAGAATCATCTGAAATGAAAGGATTCTGTGTTGATAAGAAGCCGCGACGGATGACTCACGGATCAAATCATTTCGCTTAAAGTCAAGGATTTGAATGCTTCTGACACATAAGCTACTTTGATGATCTGTAGAGATAGCTTTCAATAAAAAAACATGCTCTAATTTGTTTTATCTATAACTTCGCCTTGGGGTAAAATGAGTCAGTCTTTTTCATGTTTGAACAGCTGAATGATAAATAATTAATGACAGCTTAATGGGCAAACTGACCTACTGCACTGGCAAACTTATGACACTGGCATCTGTAGATATTATCTGGGGTGGTAGGCTATATTCCCCCCCCCACTCCAAGCCTTTTAGTTTAGTAGCTTTTTGAGGAACACAGTATTCTATAGATATCTTCTGACAGCTTGGTCCCTGCACAACGTGTGAGTGATATGATAGAATGACGTAAACGCATTCCTGTAAACTGAAAACCAAGAGAGCAGCGCCATTTAAAGTCTCACCCTTGCTGAAGTGTAAGATGACAAATGCGTAAAGGGAAATGAAATCTTTAGGCACCTCACGATTCGATTAGATTCAGGCAATAAGTATCTGACTCCAAAACAATTGACAGTGCATCTTTGTTTTTTAAATTTAATTTAATTTGATTAAATTTTATTTTACTTTTATTTTATTTTTTTTTTATTAACAGTGCAGTTCATTGTTCTGTACTTGTACTCTGCACAGTTTCAATAAAGTTAAATCTAATATATATATATATATATATATATATATATAAAATTTCATTTTATTTTGATAAAAACGCATATTGTAAACTATATATAGTGAACTTTAACAGAGAACACTGTTAGAAAACATCTTGTAAAATAAACTATTCCACAATCGAAGCTGCAGGATATCTGATTATTAATGTTTTATTTTGCATTTGTGAGTTGCTTTCAATTCATTACATTAATGTTTTAGTTAACTGCATTTTATTGAAGTGTACAGGCATTGAATTGACATAATGGGCACAGAGTTCTCTAGTGTGTTCAAACATGCAGTCTCATAAATTAAAACCCAGCTCTATACATAAATGAATCTCATTAGGCATTCATTGTTTACAGTGATTTAATATTTCTCGTAATTTGCAGCATATTATATAGGCTTATTTTCATATTTGTTTCAACCTCAAACTGTGTGTCCGGAAGCTTATTGAAGTGAGTTAGTATTACACCAGAGAGTCATCGTCCATGTATGAAAATAACCTCGCAAACCTTATAGTTAATGTCTTGAACCCTCCCTGGCCTCACGCTCACGTATATGAATCCCAGCAGCGCACACCAGTATAAGCCCTTCGACATCGACGCACGCCTCCCTTTACGTCAGCTATGTTGTACTTTACTGTTCTCCTGAACTTCCTCTGTTGCCATGGATACAGACACAGTGGGCTCAATATCTCCCGGCAATTTGCCTTTGTAAAGGGCAGTGTGTACTCAGGATTTCAGCTGAGGCTGTGTGCCACCCCCTCCACTTCCTCTGCTGCCCAGCTCTTCAGGCAAACCCACACGCATACAGATATAGTACATTTGGTACTTAAAGATACAAGTCAAATTCCCACTCAGGTTAGGTGCTTTTGGTGTCATGTGCCTTCAAATACCTTCAGATGTGATCTGAATGCATCTTGTTCCTCTGTGTGATGTTATGTACATTCAAAAGAAGTCTCCTATGCTCAACAAGGCTGCATTTAGTTGATCAAAATATACAGTGAATTATTATTACTGTTTAAAATACATGTTTCTGTTTAATATATTTAAAATGTCATTTATTCCTGTGATGGCAAAGCTGAATCTTCGTTAGCCATTACGCCAGTCTTTAGTGTCACATGTAGTGTTCTACTGTACGTTCGTATTGGCTGCCGCTTGTGCTTGCCCCCTTACCCGGCGGTAATAAACACAGCCTAATCAGTCATGCAAGCTACTTGTTAAGAGTGTCAATCGATACTATATTTATAGTAGTTAATTTATGCTCTGTGTGGCATAAGTGTTTCTTCGTCAGTCATTAGCACTGGCCCATATGGCCGTGAGGTCCTGCGGTGACGTGCATGTGCCATGAGCCTCATCACCTCCCTTCTCGTTTGCTAAGCAGCTAGCATTAGGCAGGAAATAGAACGAAGCACATCCAACACCTAGAAATGAAAAAAAGATTGGTATTGCTGCATGTATTTAGCTCTTCATTGACGCTAATGCATCTGAAAATGTGGTGCTAAGATCCAGTTGAAAGTGTCTTCAAGTGTCTACCTCTAGTTTAAAGTATCTCCAAGCAGTGGAGTATGTGTAGACAATGCTAAGTGTTCATGTAAGCGTGAAAAATTTTTGTAGAAGAGCTGTGGCTTTGCAGTAAGCACACACTCATTGAGGCTGCATTTATTTGAACAAAAGTACAGTAAAAGCAGTAATATTCTGAAATATTATTATAATTTAAAATAGCTGCTTTTTATTTCTGTGATGGCAAAGCTGAATTTTCAGCAGCTATTACGCCAGTCTTCTGTGTCACATGATCCTTCAGAAAACTTAATTCAGAAAACATTTACTGATAGTATGACACAGTCGTGTTAGCAGTTTACTTTTTTTTCTTTTACAGCGTTACATAAACCGATGCAACTGTGAAAGTAAAAACTGCCCACAGACAAGTAGGCCATGGTGTCCTTCTAATTCTAGAAGTCAAGTAACAGCGAATGCAAAAGGGAACATTGGTCCAGGAGGTCGTCTGGCTTAGACGCACACCGGCTGTGAACTTCAAACTCAGTCTCTCAGACGTTGTGTGCGAGAGCTCATGAAAGCTGCTTTACTGAGGAATTGTGGTTTTATGGCAGCGTGAGAGAGCTCATCAGCATCAGGTGTCCCATCACATGCTGCCAGCTGATCTGTTTTCACAGCATTCGTCCTGGCCGCATCAGGTGGACTGGGAGCAGGTGGAAGCAGGGTCTTCGTTACGTCCCGTCCAGCTTGTCTCTGGCTCATGTTGGCTATGCTCCAACTCTTTTCTATGCCTTGAGCATCCAGGTTCTCCCTCTGTCAGATTCACTTGTCGGCGGCTAGCTGGTGGGTGGATTTGTCTTCAGGTACACCAACCTTGATGTGCTTTACCAAAGATATGTTCCTGTATCAACATTATTGTTGGTCATTCCTATCAACCAGTCAGATTTTAGGACATTTCGAGACAATTTTACAACATTCCAATCAAGCAATCAGCACCCTTTGACTTTAGGGATGGATGGGAATTTTAAAATGGTGAATTCCAGTAAAGTCATGGAAAATCTTAAAAATCATGGAAATTTCTATAGTGAGTAGAGATTTTCTTAATTATTTCTCTTTTCTAAAATATGGAAATGTGATTGTAAGTCTCATGGAATGCTGGTTTGTCAAATGTGGTGGAAACCCCGGTTTTAGGAGAGAGGTGATTTTGTCACATGGTGATCATCCCAGTCTTAAAGGATTTGCATGAAACACATTGACTGCCAAATTCAGTGAGGAAGATAGTCATTTGGTGAGAAAGATGGTAATGTTTTGTGGTTTTGGTGCTGAAGGCATCTCTCTGACTGATCACTGTTGGTGACAAAGTGTTGAGAATGTCCGGAGCACATATGTTCTAATTGCAGTGAGATTTCCTAGATTTGGAATAAGAAGCATGGGATGTTGGTCGGGGTGGGTTGTATGACACATATCACAGTATGAATAAATTGATATCATAGATAGATAGATAGATCTATAAAGATATGTTTGTGAAAACCGTGATACTTTTTTCAGGAAACTTTGAATAGAAAGTTTCAAATAAGTGCTGTTGTTCTGAAACATAATTCAGTTGAAAAATTTTGACGGTCACTAGAAACCAATTTCGGTGTTTTTTGTGGGAGGAGCCTATCTAGTGGCAGAAAATGACAGTTTTATAGTAACAGTCTATGGAAGCCATGGAATAAAAGAATTAACTAGTTTTGAATTTATATTTCCAAAATTCTGACTTTTTTCTTCCAATTCTGAGATTATATCTCACAATTCTGATTAGAAAAATCAACTCTTCATTCTCCCCTCGGATCAGAATCATGAGTTTATATCCCACACTTCTGGCTTTTTTTCCTCAGAATTGACAAATTTGCAATTGTTGAGTTACAGTAAATCAAGTTATAAAGTCCTAAATATACTTGCATTTGTGAGGGGAAAAAAAAGTCAGAATTGTAAGATAGGTAAATGTTATGTAAAATATTATAGGTTTAAATAGTATTTCATGCTGTAACTGTAGGACTAATACAACATGTCTGCATACAGTATGTGAATATTATGCAGACAATATTGCTTAAATCAAATTTATGCTTTAAAAGTAGCAGGTTTCATCCATAGTCTGTCTGTTTAGACGTCTGCATATAGTTTCAGTATTCTATAAAAATGATCTGCATTCCGATTCTGACATCCAAAAGCACAATAATACATTTTGCATCTTATTCCATGGATCCTACCTGTTTCCCTCCACTTGTTATCAGTGTTTTTCTGCCACCACAATGTGCACACAGCTACAAGTGACATAACTGTGATCAACTGATCTGATGATCAATTTAATGCATGCTTTATAATTTTTTTTTTCTAAAAATATCTTGGTGACCCCATTATTTTCTTTTTATGTTTAAAACTAAATGAAGTCAAATTTGTAATCCATACCCACACAAGCATATTTGCACAACACAGTACATACAATCAAAGCGCCCAGCCCTAAACGATGTCTGTGACTTTGTTGTTTTCAGTCACAAGCTTTTCATGACACCTTATATGAAAATCAAAGGGATTACATGCAATGAGGGATCCATTATTTTGTTTTCAATCTTGGTGGTTTCAGTGAGTTTCACATTTCTTTCTTGTGACTTTAATTAATTTCAATGAGTGAATTGAGTACTTTTCACCCAAACTCTGGCTCAGTCAATGCGAATTTCGATCGACAGTCCAAAAACCCTCATTTAGGCTTGATTTGAATGAAGTGTTTTATCAGTTCCTCTTCTTTCTCTCTCTCTCTCTCTGTTAAATGGACAGGGCATATGCACGATGACAACTGCATTTCTACACTTCTTTTTCCTGGCGTCCTTCTGCTGGGTCTTGACAGAAGCTTGGCAGTCCTATATGGCCGTGACGGGGAAAGTTCGGACCAGGCTCATCCGGAAACGCTTCCTCTGTCTGGGATGGGGTAAGTGCTTGGATCTCCACAACAATCTCTACATCTCTCCCTCTTTCTTTCTCCCAGTCTCTATTTCATTCAATCCATCATCATCATGCAGCTGGTATTTACTTCTCAAATGTGGACGATGTGAGTGGGTAATTTTTGAATATCGTCTCATATGCTCCATACCTCCCCGGGGTTTCTTATACAGGACCACTTTACGCACACATCAAATTGATTACAGAAGAGCTAACACTCATCCCTCCAGTTACCTAGCAACAAACAAGGCTCTCTCTTTCCATCATTGCAGTGTTTTGCTGTGTGCAGAGGAAAAAGACAAGACAGAAGAAGATAGACAAAGACAGATATGTGAACCGTTTATTAGTTTGGCTATTCTGATACACACTGATGGTGGATTAATTCAATTATTGGTATCCATGAAATGTTTCTTGTGAGCGTCAGTGCACGGCAGTTGTTTTAAACAAGACTCACGTTTTAGATTTATATGGTTATACACCGATCATAAGTGGTTTGTGTTCAGTATCTCGGAGCTTAATGGCAGTGGAATTCATAAGTGATGTCTGTTATCAAATTGACTTGTTGCTCCTGCTTTTGTATCAGTCCGTGACTCCATTGACATAACAACGGTTGCTAAGCAGTGAGTAGACCAGACAAAAAGAATAAATTAAGGATGCCAGCAGCCACCTTCCAGATCATTATACCGTCGTTAATGTCTACCTCTGGCATGACATGACACAAAAATTATATAAAATCACAAAATAAAATAATAAAAATTATATTTAATTTAAAGAATATTTTTATATGCAACTATTAAGTATATATTATATAATAATTAACTATATATATATATATATATATATATATATATATATGTATATGATTATTATATTATATATAGTAATATTATTAGAATAAGTCAAATGTAACAATTCTATATAATTAAATGTATATTTAAATGTGTGTGTGTGTGTGTGTGTATGATTAATATTGTACATATATTTAATTGTATATAATTTAGTGCTGTCAAAGTTAATGCGTTAATAACGTTAATAGCAACAGTGCAGACCCCTTTAGCGACTTTTTTCCCTTCAAAAAAGCGCCCAGAATACTCAGCCGTTCTGAGAATAGCCGGTACAACGCTGAAGCCTAAGGTCTTGCTCTCCCGAAAGCGGCCTTTCTCTCTCTCTCTGCGTCTGCTCAGTTTCTGCTCAGTTTCTGTTCAGCGCGCGGCAGAGCTTTAATTCAGTTAAACACAGATATTATGTTGCTTCTCTAATTTTACATGCAAGTATAGCGAGAAATCTGGCAGCTATTGTCTTTAACTTATGTGTATTTGATTTCATCAGACGACGGCTCGATTATCACGATTTTTTTGTGCAGATTACCATCTTGGAAGGGAGAGCTGGTTATGTTGATCGCGTTTATGGATCGCGTTTCAGTCACTATTTCATATTAATTCCGTTGTCTGGCAACAGAAACAGTAAAATATACAAATGAAAACAGTTTTATTGAGAATTTAGCTTAATCAAAATACAGTATGTAGGCACAGAGAGGCAAACAAATGTAATAATAAATAATAAATGTACATTTAGCATGTTCAGAAGAAGTGAGCTGCCCTGTCGTGCAAAAATGTAAACAGGTTTGTGTAAGTAAATTGCTCAGTGCAAAGAAAGAGAACTAATGGGAACCTGGTATTTCTTTTTTCGTGTGTCTTAATAGACATGAACAAGTTCTTTGAAAAACATCTATGACCTTTGAAACATGTCTAGTCTTCATGCTCTGTTGACTATGGTTTCATTAATAATAAACATACATTTGCATAAAGCATCCATATTTATCCATGCCCATGTTGATTAGAGTATTAAAAACTTGAAAAGTATTAATTTAAGGTACATTTAGAACAAATAAAAATGTGCGATTAAATTGCGATTAATCACGAGTTAACTCATGACAATCATGCGATTAATCGCGATTAAATTTTTTAATCGATTGACAGCCCTAATATAATTATATATAAGTAAATGTATAGTGTGTGTGTGTGTGTGTGTGTGTGTATATAAATATATATAGAATGTATTCAATTAAATGATATAAAATAAAATGTATACTTTCCAGCAATTTATGACAAAAAATAAAATAAAATAAGATAAATTCAAAATAACTGCTGTTTTTTTAAACTTTCTTTCATCAAAGAATCCTGAAAAAAAAAAAAAATCACAGTTTCTCCAAAAATATTAAGCAGCACAACTGACACTTCTTTCAAAACATATTTTACCTCTAATATTTATACTCTGGATGCTTTATATAGTAATATCTTTTTTGGTTAAGTCAGTGGTCTATTAAAAACTTTACAAGTAAACAAAGTATTTCATCACCTCTCATTTGTTTTCTCTTTTTGTTTAGAAGTATTTGTGTCTCAGATAAATAGTATCTTGGTGTACAAGTACTAATCTAAAACATCTGTTAAGGATCAAAAAACCAACAGCTGGTCTCCTTAATTGCATGACCCCTAGTCAGGTCATAGGAACATGAGGCACGTCGATCTCGCTATCTGCCAGATTATGCTGTGTTTGTTCAGCTGAACTATAAATCCACAGGTATAATTTGTATCTGTGAGGGAACAAGCATATCATCATGGACAGTTTCCAGGTCAAATTCATTAATCCTTCTCAGATACTCACTCTTTTGTCATCCATCTGGAGACTAATGTTACCTCTGAGGGAGGAACAGCGGTGCAGTGTGCACTGCGATGTGCTTTCCAATTGGTCGAGGACGAAACTACGTGGTGGCTAGGGGCGGAGTTTCGTTTAGACTCAGCACGGGGTGGGGTGCCCGCAAGAGCCCTCACTGGTTCTTCAGACAAGCTGATTGCATCAATAAATTGAGCCACCAGCGAGAGAGGGACGGTGTTAATATTCAGATCACGGGACAGTGGCAGGAGCAGAAAGAGCCCTTTCATAGTGGCAGTCCTGCTCGAGACTAGCAAAGATGAGAGACAGAGAAATAGAGAGAGGATTAGAAAAATAGCAGATATGACATTATACTTCAGCTCAAGACCTGTTTGATTGTTTCAATCAAAAGCAGAAGTGCTAATTGCATTTCACATGCTGGGTTTAGTGTAAAACTCCAGGGATTCTTATTAGATTGTTTACCTGTTCTCACGTCACACACAATTTAGAAGTTATATCATTTCTTGAAAACCTGATGTGCTTCTGAAGACCTGCAGTGGTGTTTGTTAAGGCAAGCAGCACATACTGTTGCTCAAGCTTAGGGTTATTAATAAAACATATACAGTATGTAAAACAAATCAACACTAACTACAACAACACTGTTAAATTTAATCTTTAGCAAATAACAAAAATACGTACATTTCATACTGTACAGTTATAATATTGTGATGCCACTTTTTTAATATTTTTCAAAAATAAATTTTTAATTTTTAATATATATTTTTAAAATTACAAAATTAAGTTATAAAATGAAATAAAAAGTTTAAAAATATATCTTAATTTATACAAAATTATATAGAATCTTAATGTCAGCCATTTATCACTTTTCAAAGGAATAAAAATACCCAAAAAATCCCACTTCAGCACTGCAGTGGCTGGTTTTGCATGGATAAGCAACACTTGCATTAGTTTCTTCTCATTCTTAACCTACTGTTGATGCCACTGTACATGTGCCGTGAAAGTCTCCAGGCCTGGAGGATTACCCAGTATGTGGCCTTTAATCATTCCTGTGTCTCTTTTGAAGGATTACCTGCTTTGGTGGTCGCTATCTCAATGGGATTCACAAAGCAAAGGATGCAAGGACACCTCAATAGTAAGACAACCTATTTTTTCTTCTGTGTTCCTCATGTTTACCCAGAAAACTTCAGAGACCCCACATGAAGATCTTTTAATTAAAACAGTAGCGTGAAGTTATGAGTCAGAGCCTAGAGATTGCAACAGTCCCACCTAGTTCTCCTGAGGATACCTGGATATAAACAGTGTTTTAAGATCTCTTTAGAGTTCTTGTTCCATACTAAAAGTCTCTCATGTAGAACCATGGCATATGGCTCCAGATCCCCAGACACTCAAGGACGGTACGACTGTGTACTGCTATGCCCCATTAAGTTGATGCCGGATGTTAAATTTTATGCAAGATTTGCTAATATTTGGGGTTTTTGTGATTGCAGCTGTTGGCTATCTCTGGAAGGTGGTCTTCTCTATGCATTTGTGGGACCTGCCGCTGCAGTTGTGCTGGTAATTTTACACTTTGTTTATTTACAGTCATTTGCCAGTCTTAACTACACACACCAGTGCCTTTATAATGTTTTATGTCATTTACTGGACTAGTCTGCCGTGCCAACATTGAAATAGAAAATTGCCTCACTCCATCGTGGTACGGTTTGAAGATTGTGACCCCCATCATTTATATGCATCATTAAGCAGTTTGTCTCTAGACTGAATTAAGATGTAATGGTGGCACAGACTCACACTACCATGCATCTACACAATACAAAACAGTACATTTAGATCTATATGGTTGCATTTTTAAAGTCTAGCTTGAAGGTAGTTGTAAAATTCTCATTTTTCATTTCATTTTTTTATGTTCAAAGAAGTTTTTACTTTTAGTCATTCCTGTGGACAGTGCTTGAGCTGTATTGTTAATGTACTGCAGTTTGATGAGATCAGGCCCTGACCGTGTGTGTGTGTGTGTGTGTGTGTGTGTGTGTGGTTACAGGTTAACATGGTGATTGGTATTCTAGTGTTTAATAAACTGGTTTCGAGAGATGGGATCCTGGATAAAAAACTAAAACACAGAGCAGGGTAAGTGCCAATTCGCTACATCACACAAACACAAGTATATGAAAAATGTCAAACTCAAGTTCTGTTCTGAAATCTATATCTTGGTTTCACAAGATGCTTTTGTGTCCTGACAATTTACTAAAAATGTAATTATGTTCTACTAGTTCTGTTATCTACTGCTTCTGGTGTCATTTGTTGTCAAGAAGGAAACCTGTTAGAAATTAGAAGTTAGTTGGCTGATACTTTCATTCTAAAATGTCTTTTATCAAATCAGATGGTAATGTGTCTTGTTGACAGTTTGGACAGCTTGTAGTAACTTTTTGCTGATTTCTGTCATCCTGTCAGTTAGCAAGATAGCTAAGGTGAAGAAATTACGTAATGAAAAGAAGAAACCTACACTACCATTCAAAAGTTTGGGATCTTGGGATTTTTTTAATACTTTAATTCAGCAAGGATGCATTAAATGTATCAAAAGTGACAGTAAATACATTTACAATTTTACAAAAAGATTTCTGTTTCAAATAAATACTGTTCTGTTTTACTTTCTATTCATCAAAGAATCCTGAAAAAAAAATCTTTTTCCGCAAAAACATTAACCCACACAGCTGTTTTCAACTTTTTCTTGAGCCACTGAAAATTCTGATTTCCCATTCCAATAACAAATTGCATTTTACAATATATTAAAATAGAAAACATTGGTATATATTTCTCATGTATTACAGATAATAATATTTCACAGTATTGCTGTTTTTGCTTTTTTGATCAAATAAATTGGGTGAGCATGAGACTTCTTTGAAAAATATTTTAAAACTTTTGAACTGTAGTGTATTACTTCACACAAAAATTCAAGATGTTTTGCTAATAAACACCTGCTCACCATAACCTAATAAAACTTCTCCTTTGCCCAATATTTGTGTGTGCTATATATGTTTTATGCTTATTAGAGTATTGTGTTGTTTTCCTAGCATCATCCTAACACCAAACTGTATTGAGTCAGCTGTGAGAGTCACACTAAACTGCTTTAAAAGCTTGTTGCCTATGTTGACAGTAGGCTGTGGACCTCATTAGGTTTGGGAACAGAGCTAAACTGTCATCTGAGTATGACAAAACTGCAGTAACAGATAGCCTTGCCTCAAATTTGCACCATTAGTTGAGCCAATAGAGATATTTCCAGCCCAGTCCGGCTGCTCAAACAAACAGATTACAATTCTGGTGCTACTAAAGGTGCAGAAATTACACACTTCATCTTTGATGAAGTCCACAAAGGGCCGTATCTCCCAGAGAAACATCCACCACCTCTGCTTTGGTACAATCAGACCACCATGTAAATACATTCCCTTTGTGTTGTCTGGTTATTTGGCTGTTCTGCAGGCAGATGAGCGAGCCCCATACAGGATTAACTTTAAAATGTGCCAAATGTGGCGTCGTCTCAACTACTGCTTTATCAGCAACAACGGCCAGCAACGCCATGTAAGTGCCCACCGATGCCTCAGCAAATCGATTATGCTGATTAAGCTGCATGCAAGAGTGTGCGTGTGACTTTATGCTTGTGTGTCCTTCCCCTTGCCTCGGGGAAGGAGATTTGTGGAGGTGTTAAATGAACAGCTGGCTCTTGTTCTTTGTCTGTGATATGTCGACACACTCTATTGGAACAATGCATTGGTTGTTGTGTGCTCCTGGACTCATTTATGTGCTGATGGCAATGTAGGACAATTTGGGCATGTGCATGCTTTCATCTGGAATGAAACTAGCAAACAAATTACGTCTATCTCCTCTTCATATGTGTTCTACAGAGCTCAACAGTAGACTTCTGCCATTTAAAAATCCCCATCATTTTCTCCATAGAGAAATTGATATTTTACAGTAGCATAAAAGACCTTTCTTGACAGACCTAAGATGAGATCTGAAGTTAAGCAATGCCACAAGTTCTTTATTTTTTAACATATAAGCATCGTAGCCTCCCTCAAACTAGCATCTAAATATTCACATAGTATGTTTGAATATTATTATTATTATTATTGTTGTTGTTATTGAATTTCTGAATTTCAGTATTCAGTGACTAGTATATTTGATTATTTATGTATTTTACTATTGCAAAAATAATAACAATAATAAACATTTTGATTATTGTAACTGCAATAAAATGTCATTTTAATAATAAATAATAAACATATGTTATACCTTTAGTAGTAATAATAAATTTGCAATAAATTGTAATAATATTAATAATAAATAATAAACATTATATTTTATATCTGTAGTCAATGACAGATTTTTGGTTAATTATTGATTTTATTATTGTTGAAATAATAATCTCAGAATAATAATAAACATTGTATTTTATACTTGCAAAGTCTATTTGATTATTTTATATATTTTATTATTGCAAAAAAAAAATATAGTAGTAGTAGTAAAAATAATAATAATGTTGTAATTTTATACCTGTAGTCAATAATTAATATATTTGAATATATTGTTTATTTATTTTTTTACAATTGTATGTAGTAGTAATAATAATAACAATAAACAAACAACCATATTGTTTTTTATTCTTGTTGGCAGTGACTAGTCGAGTCATTCATAATGATTTAAGGAATGAGTAATTGATTCCCTCATAAGCTAATTTAATTATCTTTTGTCTTTTTCAGATTTTCATTTACTTTCTTGTTATTCAAATCAAAGACTGTAATGTTATGACTCAGAGCTAGTTGGTTTGTTCAAGGCTTAGAGCTTTTCATTAAAGTGTGTTTTTTTTAATGCCTATGGAGAAAATGAACGGGTAAAAATACTTTTGGGACCAAGAACAAAAATCCATCTCTTTTGTTGTTCAGTCCACCATCTCTCTCTTTCTGTCTCAGGGCCTCCCTGTGGAGTTCCTGTGTTGTCCTTCCTCTATTAGCTCTCACCTGGATGTCTGCGGTGCTGGCCATGACGGACAAACGCTCAATTTTATTCCAGATCCTCTTCGCGGTCTTTGACTCCCTGCAAGGCTTTGTCATAGTCATGGTCCACTGTATCCTCAGAAGAGAGGTAGGGCTGGAACCATTATAATCCCTTACTTATCTTTTCTTTTCCCTTAGCATCTTCAGAGGCCCAGATTATTTTACTCCTTGTCCAGTTTTACTTAAAGGAATAAATATGAATATTCTATCATCACTTCCTTACCATCTTGCTGTTCCAAATGACTTTCCTGCTTCTGTAGGAACACAAAAGAAGGTATTTTTAACTATACATTTAAAGAAAACCACTTTCAGAAGAGCCAAACGAGCAAAACTCACCCTTAAAATCTGCCTGACTGATCCCCAAATGAATCCCTCTTGATCTCTGAAGATCCTGCTTCCTCTAAAATAACTTTCCTATTGGACTGACATCAGCAAGCCCTCTAAGTTTTTTAATCTGTCATTTAGAGATCACATCCTCTGGTACCCATGCTGGTACGTAACAGCCACTTTCCAAGACCAATTAAATCCTGATGAATAAAATCAAATCCCTACATGTTTTTTCCTAGTTTGACATCTTGCTTCACAGAAGTGGGTTGCGAATGTTGCCTTTTAAATTGTTGGATGTCCTTCTTTCACCCCCTACAGGAAACAATCTGGCAATTTCAATGAGCGTAAAAAACAAGGATAAAAGGCATTTGTTGCTACATTTGTTTATTTGGCAGGCTTATTCATTTTTATACACTTTTTTGGAAAGAATTTTATTGAATACTTTATTCAGTAAAGATGCATTAAATTGATCAAAAGTGACATTGAAGACATTTATAATGTTAAAAAATATTTCTACTTTAATGCTGTTCTTTTGAAATTTCTATTCGTCAAAGAATCCTCACAAAAATATTAAGCAACATAACTGTTTTCAACATTGACAGCAATCAGAAATGTTTCTTAAGCAGCAAATCAGCATATTAGAATGGCTTCTGAAGGATGATGGAAGACACTGAAGACTGGAGTAATGATGCTGAAAATTCAGCCTTGTCATCACAAAAATAACTGGCATTTAAAAATATATTAAGATACAAAACAGTCATTTTAAATTCTACAAAATATTCCTGTTAATATTACAAAAAACCCAGTCCGACCCCAAACGTTCAAATTCTGAAGCAATGTCCTCTACTGTAGTGTTTTTTACAATAGCATATGTTAGTGCTGAGTGACTAAAATGATGGTTCACAGGTTCAAGATGCCTTCAGATGTCGCCTGAGAAACTGTCAAGACCCCATCAGTGCAGACGCGACTGGTACATTTCCCAACGGGCATGCACAGATCATGGTAAGACACTCGCCTCCTGGGACTTCAGTGTTCTTACACTGTACAGTGGAATATTCTCTTCTTATAAATTAGCTGAGAAATCATTTGCATCTGGCATCTGTGCTATCAGAAGCATGCGCTGTGATCTCTCACAGTCCTCTTGATGTAATGGAATGCTTTTCTTTAGTACGAGTCTTTGTTATACAATGTTATTGCTCATACAGTTATGACAGGATATGGAGATCGATCTGTCTTTGCTTAATTAATACCAGCAAATCTTTTATCCATGTCCTTTGCCTTTCCTCTGGTCTGTGCCTTTCTCAGATGGGACACATTTGTCGTATTTCACACCGGTCTCTCTCATCCTTCACTGGCTTGAGGGAGTGATTGCTGTTAAAATGGTTCCGGAGATGTGTGACCCGCGCAGAACCACTGGCACATAATGATCACAGTTCTCATTTGTGTTTTGATTTAAAGTTTACTTACTAGAAGCATTTCACTATAATGAGGCCTCCAATGTGCAGACTGTCTTTGATTCGCCACTGTTGGTGGCTCCTCTATTGTCATACCTGAATAATCTGATTCTATTTATAAGCGGTTTCAACAGATGACTGTTTTCTCCGTGGGACGTGGTTAGACTGCAGACACAAGCCAGCAAAAGCATACAATTTGAGAAGAATCCCATGATGGCATAGACATGTTAGACTGTATTATATAACTGATGTATTCTTCTGATTTTACATAGTCAATTAGACTATGCTTTTTTTTATATGTCTGCAACTGGCAAAGTTAAAATAAAGCTTCAGCTTTTATGTTTTAGTTCCGTCTAAATTTCACTCTGTCTGCTTTTCTTTTCTTCTTTTTCCACAGACGGATTTTGAGAAAGACGTGGACATCGCGTGTCGATCAGGTAAGAAACAGATGGTGCACTATTAATGTGTTTCCTAATTACTTCTCCTCTCCTGGGCCAAAGCAGCCCAAGAGAATAAACATTCGAGTTGCACATTAGAATCACAGAGTCCCAGTGGCACCAGGCTAATCATCCAGCGGGATAGTAGGATAGATACTAATACGTACAATATCATTGTTGAATCCCCTCTTTTTAGGTTCACAGATTATTAAATTCGTAGACTTTATATATTACTCTCATTGTATTAATAATATATCAACCTAATTAAAATATATTTAATGCTGTTAAATTTATTAAGCACACTTAACTGGCAATTTCAATTCGGATAAATATTCAAGAAGTAAAACGTGTGTCTCTGAAGTACAAAAAAAGGTTTATGTTTTAGAAGCCATCCATATATTGATATGGTACATATCAAATCAGAAATAGTCATAATTATTATTTCTCTTTTATCTTTTGTTTCTCTTTATCTAGCTGCCATATGGAATAAACCTGAATCCATGAGTTTTTTAATTGTCTCCCCAAAGTAAATGGTTGGTGAAGAACAGTGAAGCTTTTTAATCCCTTGAAATTGGTTCAAAACAAGATTTTTGTTTCAAAGTCTAGACAGAGTTGTTTTATTGTTCTACTGAAAAGTTGTTGTTTAAAAAATGCCATTCTTCTGACATCCAGCCAACAAAGTTCAGAACAGCATGAAGTCTTCATTACAGCCATTATTCAGTTTGTATGTAGCATCGCTATGCCCCTAGACAGCATGGTGACTCTTCTCACATTTCCTGAAAGCACTGACTGCATTTGTTTGTCTGTCTGAAGGTGAAAATGTTGGATGATGCAACACAGTCTATTAGCCGGTTATGTGTGGGATGTAGACCAATGAGATGTCACTGTGGGTGGGGCCACACAGTGTGACGCCACATAGCAACTGATCAAATTTTGTCACTTACCGCAGCCAGAGCTCATTTAGACATCGATATGAGCTACTAAATTACTTTAACTGCATAATGAGATGTCATGACAGTTCTTTGAATGTTTGTTTGTCTGTATCTTCACTTATGGCACATGTTACTTAAAGTCTGTAAAAACTAGCTGACTAACAAGGGCATAGTAAATCAGATAATTGGCCTATGCTGTAACCCTGAAATGCAGCAAGTAACACAATTTGCTAACCCTTTTGTTTTTGTTTTGAAAATGAGTGTAATATAACAGCGCCGTGACTCTAGTGTTCTTCATTAAAACTGGATTAAGATCAGCTCAGAAGGTGATATTGTGTCACATTGTGTGTCCTTTCATTAGGACGGCATAATAAAACTTTAATCCAAGGTTTACTTCTAACTTCCAAAAAGCAGAAAAGTGAGACTCAGGAAAATCAGGTCATATTCTATCCCAAAATCAAATTAACAAACAAATAACTATTTAATTCATTATTTTAGGACAATTTAACATTTTTTATTGTAAAATCTGATGATCCATAATAGGATTTCTTTAAAAAAATATGTATATACTGTATTGTATTACTTTTTATGCAAATAAATAAATAAATAAATAAATAAAGACACCGACACATTTACATATCAATTTATATTTATTTACTTTTTTGCATTATAAAAATGAGAGTTGGGAGGCAGATGTTCTTAATTACAACAAATGTAATGGTCCTAAATAACAAATGTAAATAATTTCTTATATGTATATTATTCATATATATGTTTATTTGAATTTGGGGTGTAATATGAACAGGTTTCTTGACAGATTTCATGAGATTCACCCTGAGAGTCCTTGTCTTGAGCCTGAAGCACTTTCTGTGTTCTTATATCAGTATTCTGCTGCGCTCTTCAGACACCATGTTGTGTGATGCATTAGTTTGGACTACCATCAGAGCTGGAGGATTTTTAACCAGCCGTTGTTGTCCTCTGGTCTCCTTGTTGTTGTGTTATGAACAGTGGCAGTAATTCCCTTATGGATTTGTGGAGATGCAGAGGACAGGCTGTTCTCACAGTGCTGATACATCTTCTGTCATTGCATCTAGAGATGTTTTTGGCTCTTTCAGGTGAACAGAATCAATCCAGTCTAAATATGGACATGTTTCTATAACAGAAAATATTGTAAGGCTTGTGTATAGATAGTCTTTGATGAAAATATTTGCTTAGATGGTTAGTGCTGATGGACCATTACAACCAAGCTGTTGAAGTTGTTCGGACAGCACCTCTGTGATGAACCGGTCAACCAGATAAGTCTCGATAGTTAACCTGTTCATCTTCAACCCATCATTTTTAACAAAACCAAAGAAGTGACATATTCAGACTAGATCAAAACAACAGCATCTCTGTGATGAACTGGTCAACCAGAGAAGACTTGATAGTTAACCTGTTGATCTTCAATACTTACAAAAGTTGGTTGTAGATCAAAACTCATTTATACTAGAGGCCCTAATTTGATTTTTCTTCAAATATGACTGAATTAAAGTGAGTTAGGTTCTTCCTGATTAAACAAGTTGGCCCATTTGACACATGCTTCAATTATTTTTTTTGAATCTGCTTGACTGTTGTTTTAGAGATATTTGCCACTAGAATTGTAACTTTCTATAGGTTAAAATCACTTGTTTTGGGAGCGCAGGGTCAACATAATCTTTCACTAGGGCCGTTATTGTTGCATATGTTAGTATTAACACCGGTCTGTTATGAAATGTTTAACTTCTGATGGTTAAGTTGCTCAATGTTCTGGCTACATTGCTTGTTGCTTTTAAATCAGTTCTTTTCAGTTCTAAATCAACATTTAAAGCATACCCTGCATTCTTGCATCACACACTTTGATTAATGATGTTCCTTCCTACCTGCAGCCCTCCACAAAGACATGGGCTCCTGCCGAGCGGCCACCATCACCGGCACCCTCTCCCGCATCTCTCTCAATGATGAGGAGGAAGAGAAATGTCCCGAGGGGCTCAATTACTCCACGTTGCCTGGCAACATCATGTCAAAAGTGATCATCCAGCAGCCCTCTGGACTTCACATGTCCATGGGCATGGGCGATCTGGGAGAGCAGTGTTTGGACAGCACGGCAGACATGCGGAGGGCCGTATACCTGTGTACAGATGACTCCACCAGGCAGAGCGAGCAGGAGCTGAGTGCCCACGACCTGAGCGGCCACCCCCAGCCGGGGCAGATGGAAACGGACTACATCGTCCTGCCTCGCAGTTCCGCAGCGGTGGTGTCAGGGGCCGGTTCCAGCAGCGTTCCCACCCTGCTGAAGGAGGACAGCAAGATGAGCATGACCATGGACTCTCTGTCGCACGACAGGTTGATGCATTACAAGATGGGTGCAGAGTTTAACCTTGGGCCCTCGGGGATGGAGCACATGGGAATGGAACAGCAGTACCCCATCCAGGGCGAACACATGCAGAATTTGCCCTTCGAGCCACGCACGGCTGTGAAGAACTTCCTTGCAGAAATGGAGGAGAGCGGAGGACTGTCTCGAAGTGAAACCGGTTCAACCATATCGATGAGCTCTTTAGAGGTGCGACTTTGAGTCTAGACAGCTAGACAGAAGTAAACTCTACACTAGTACATGAACACAGATGCTTCTAGCTCCATGACTAGACTTTACTAGATGCGCACCGAAATGTATCGCAATGCATTTTTAGTGTGCCACAAGTGCGTTATAGTGGGTTTTCTATACTGTCAATTAGAAAATCTTAATGTCCAATGCCCTAATGTCTTAATCCCCCAAATTAAGCCAAAGATAACTGGCAAAAAAAAACGTTTAACCTAAAAATGTTGATGTTCAATCTGCAAAGAATTGAAAGTAACGACATATTGTTTTCTTTTATATTTTGACATACATCGTCAACAATCAATAGATGGTTCTATCCATAGGTTGTTGACTGGATGGAGGCAGATCTGAATGCAAGCTTGTGATCGATTGTAGGCGGGATTTAAGTAGACTAAATGATTGGAGAATTCTGGCTTGCATCACCAGGCT
The DNA here is from genome assembly GCA_021397915.2 of Tor tambroides. NCBI lineage: Eukaryota > Metazoa > Chordata > Actinopteri > Cypriniformes > Cyprinidae > Tor > Tor tambroides. The sequence continues at coordinate 61,241 of JAFVLL020012795.1, read as the reverse complement.
AGTTTCTGTTTTTTGACAATTTGTTTAAAAATTACAGTATTAAAAAAAATGCAAAAATGCATAGATGATTTTTCAATAAGATCAGTAACGTGCATTTAGAAACGTTTATTTCATGCCAACTTTAAAAGGATAGTTCACTCCAAAAATGAAAATTGTCTTCAGTTACTCACTCTCATGTCTTTCCAAATCTGTTTGACTGACTTTGTTTTGAAGAACACAAAACAAGATGTTTCGAAAAATGTTTTTCTTTGTTGTTCAGACCCCAGCTTTCTTGACAGTATCTTTTGTGTTAAATACGTCCAGCGAGACCAAGCATTTGTGCCTGCGTTTGCGTACTTCTTGTAGACTGGCCTTTAAGATCATTGCAGAGGCATTGTAAGACATTTCAACCTCTCATCATTACTGAAATTTTGAAAAGCACTGCTATCGACCGGCTGCCTTGAGGGGAAAATACATTTGAACCTGATCCATTTTCTGCCAAAAGCCTCAAGGCATACAAGTCTAGCTCTGATGCGCAAGAAACATACTTGCTTATATATGTTTTAGAAATGGGACCAGATTTCAGCAGATTATTTCTCTAGGTTTTGTAATATCTAACTACACTATTTTTTGTCTTTCTGTCTTGGTTCTACAGAGACGAAAGTCGAGGTACCAGGATCTAGACTTCGAGGTGAGTGAAACCTTTGCTTGGCGAAGTGCATGCGTCAGGCCTTTGTTGCACCAAGCGAAGGGCCATTTGTTGCGTTTGTGTTTCGCCCCTTTAATTTACAACTACTTTGTGTAGCACTTAAGCTTATTGGAGTAGCATGTCCTGACACAACTGCGATTTATGAAGCGTTGTGTGGTTTAGCGTAAAAGCAATGCCGTCAGCCACCACATATTCCCATTTTATCCTTTTACATCCCCTGATTTCAAGCTGAAAATCAAAAAATAGCCTGTATATTTTCACATTTTTAAGGTCACTTGCAGAATCCCCCAGAGCGTTTCAGCCCTTTACCAAAAAATGAAATTGAATGTCAAGTGCTACCACTGACCCTTCATATATGCCAGTGCCGTTTGTCATAACCTTGTCATAGCATTCAGCCAAATTTGCAGGGTGAGCACGGCGTTTTTACACGGTGATAAATTCTTTGAAAGTAGCCAGGTTTTGTCCTGTTGCAAAGTTCTGGTTCTCAGCTTGACTGAAATCCAAATCCCACCCCCCTACCCCCCTTCCCTCCCCTCCCCTCCCACCCTTGCCATTACAGAAAGTCATGCACACCAGGAAAAGGCATATGGAGCTGTTCCAGGAACTCAATCAGAAATTTCAAACCCTGGACCGATTTCGAGACATACCAAATATGGGCGGCATGGTGAGTAACAGGAAACGGGGTTCAGTGTGTCTCATTTCAGAGCACCGGGGGGTGCCACGTTGTCATGTTTAGCTGTGTCTTCTGGTGGCGCCCCAGTCTTGTGCACAGGAAGTGAGTGACTGAAGGAATTAATAGTTATCCACCCAGTGTATTCAAGTGGAAAAATAGCACACCCGCCTGCTCCGGGGGGTGGGGGTGGGGGTGGAAGAGGAGATGAGAGAGGAAGAAGAGAAGAGGAAGAGCGACTGAGCCATCATTGTGATCCATACTCATGCACTCATTCAAACACAAGGCCATGAGCTGCTAACATGCTTATTATTTCCTTTTCTATTGGCTAATCGCTGCTTGGTGAATGCACGGGACAAAAAAACACTTGATTTGCTTCAGATATTGGAGAGCTTCTCTGTACTTTCTGCAGTACGATGCACCAATTATCTGTAATTGTAAGGCCGGTGGGATTGTTTGATGGGAGCAGACCAATTGCAACACAATCGCATTTCATCATCCAGCACCATGCAGCAGAGGAACGTTCAGTGTCGTTTGGCGTCCAGCTGACTGGCACTGTGAGGTTCACTCTGATCGTCAATTAACAGATTTTTAGACGTGTTTTTTAATTAGCTCAGCCTCAGTATAGTGGCCTACAATCATCTCCTGCTATTACAGTAGCATGCATTTTCAGTGATTGGATCACAGTTGAAACCCTCTCGATCTCAATGAAAGCCAGTGCACTCAAGATGCATTGTGAACGGATCAAATGAAAATACAGTACATTTTGATTCTGTTCGATGCTGGTGGTAAATGTTAATGTGGTCTTGCGATCTGGTCACCTGATTTAATGACTTATTCCACTTTAGACTGTTAATCCAATGTAGATTCACAAGGCACTTTAAAACGTTATTTTCTTCCTTTTTATTCATTTGTAATCCCCATTAGCATTAATGTTTCTAAAGTAGGAAATCGACTGAATGCCTTTTTAAGGGGTCAATATAACGGAAAGCATTTCGATTTATCCATCAATGTAAATGAAGGAAATTTCTGTTCAATGCAGCCTCTAAAAGTGGCATTTCCATATCGTGCAGCTAAGTGCAAACAGATGCAAGTGACCAGATACGATCCTGATACGAACACTTTACAATGAGGCGCTATATTTTTAACATTAACTAATGCATTCATGAACTTACAATGAAATGGTGCGCTACTGCATTTATTAATCTAGGCTAACGCTAATTTCTACATTTCAAGTCGTATAAATTAGCATTAATGTATCATGAAAGAACAATAGTGTATTAATAAATGAACCTAAACTATGAAATGGGTTAATTCTTAATTCAAGAACCCTAATGCATTAGCTAAAGGTAAAGTTAAGTTGAACCGTATTGTACCGTGTTAGAAATGCATGTTCATGTCAGGTGTATATTCATGTAGACGTAGCAGCTGGCGTCGTGTCCCTTTGGCCACGTTACTTCCTTTTACCCACGTTCAATCAGACCGCAGAACTTTGCCATTCACTGCCTGTTGCTTGGTAACCACTGGAAGAAATGATTCTGTGTTTTTATTCCCTTGAAAAATCTGAGATGTTCCTGAATCTGGAAACACTCCAAACATGCTGTTAGGTCAAAGAGTTTGTTGATTGAGCACTGGATGTGTATGTGCAGCAGCCCAAAAAACATTTTTTTGGGACGCAGATGTATGAATGTCATTGTGTTAATTAACAAAATATCAAGCCAAGTGACATGACATATATTTTCAAGAATGGCCATCATTTGGTTTGATATTTTTTTATTTAATGGGGTGACTTTCATACAGTGTCCAAATATTTTTAGGGCCGCTGTGAGAGAACATGAATTAAAGCTTGATGATTCATGTCCATGTGCACCTTCCAATGTCTGACAGTGTCACAAAACGAGGCACTGTAACGAGAAACCATATTGAGAATACTGCAGAAATGCGATATTTCTAACACGGCGGATTCTCGTCCTTTTCCGTAGGACAAGGCAATGCCAAACAAGAACCCCTGGGAGAGCTTCAACCCGGCAAGTGAATATCAGAACTACGCCACAATGAATGTACTAGATTCAGACACAAAGAACTCTCTGGAGATGACTAACGCTGAGTGGGAAAAGTGTGTCAGCCTCCCTTTGGACGTCCAGGAGGGAGACTTTCAGACGGAAGTCTGAGGAATAATGAAGCGTTAGCGGGGACGCGGATGAAGGTGGACATATTTTGCACTGAACAAAAACGCGGAAGACTTCTCATGCAGCCTTGGAAAGACATATCTGGATTCTAGGAGTCTAGCAGGGACAATATGTGCCAATAAGATTTTAAAACAAGGAAGGACGGACGGACAAAAAGACGTTAGAAAAAGACAAAAAACATCTGTGTTATCTTTTTTTTTTTTTGTATTCTCACTCGTGTATTTAGTGGGGGGCAGACATGTACAATATCGAGCATCATGTGTTTCAAAAGTAACCAGTTGGAAAATAATGGGTTCCAAAAGCGTTATCTTTCCAGACGAGACCTCAACGAGAAAAACGACACGTGACATGGCGTCCACCCACGAGCGGCGGCTGGGTTCGGTTTTTTGTTCGGCGGCAGACGAGCCCGGGAACACAATGTATATACTTGCGCAGGTTTTTAAAAAGTTTATAACAAGTCCGTTTGGCCATTACTACACTTTTTACTTTATAATATGAAAAGACAAAACTATTCAGAGGCAAAGAGGATTTTTTTCTGTCATTTAAAAATGAATGTTTGTCAAGCTACATTCTTCATTGCTTTAAATGCAATAAAGGTAATACTCACTTTTTTATGAATAATATATTTCAAAACTTTAATACTGCAGAATCTGCCTGGAAGCTCAGTAAAGCTCTCTCATCTGCAGCCCTGTATAAAATATTTAAAAATCAAAAATGTTGTATGGTGTAAATAAAACTTTTGTCTACATATGTTTTACTTGTGCCAAGTTTATTTTAATGAGAAAAGAGAAAATGCCAACTTGATGAGAGAGTTATAGCGAAAAATGTTAACATTTGAAAAAGGAATGTAAATAAAAGAGGAAATATGTTCGTACTGCTTCAGAGAACTTGTCGACTTACTCCTGTGTCGTGCTGCGTGTCTCTTTTCAGGACACACCGATCCCTGTGGACGTCCACTCGTTCTCAAGGTCCGGCAAATAACAACAGGGTATTTTTATCGGCCATTAGTGGAAAGGAGGAGACGTGTGCGGCGCTGGCTATTAAAAATAGCACAGCGGAGCTAAAAATAACAGGAAGTGTAGTCACTTCGGGGTAACGGCGCGTCGCGACCTTATGTGCGATTACGCTATCAGCCGAAGAGCTGACAGGATAGAGAGAACTGAACCAGAAATACTACCAAAACCTTTTGGATTCTAAGACAAGTTTACATTATAAAGGCCCGAGGATTATTTAAATGGGGTTGTTTTCTGGTGCATTCTTCCAGTCCCTCAAAACAGAATTTTCTCAATTTGGAGGCAAAACTGTTATATCTTTACCATGAGGCTGATAGTGTTTGTTCATATTCATGTTAACAGTATTTTTCCCACAGAAAAGTAGAGCTCACCTGAAAGCCAAATGCAGAAAAAGGCCGTGCTGTCACGTACCGCTGCTACTTATAGACCTGCAGCTCCGGATGACATCAGGAGCATCTGTTTAGCGCTATAACTCATCCTCTTTACCGTTTTAGCAGTCTGGTGTGTCATTATGCATTTCACACAATGACATTGTGTCTACAGACTCGTGCCATGACTCACACACCTTGTCAGTCACAGAGGCCGTGATTCAGTCCCGTCAAGCCGGACCTCAACAATGCAATATGGGAGATAATTGTAGAGCTCTTTGGGATTAGATTTAATACTTTTGCCAGATATGACTGGACGATCGCTGATGACAGATGGGACAGAAAAAGCGGTTCCAAAGGGATTATATTCCTAAACTTCAGCTTACATTGTGAGATGGGCCTCAAGTGCTGTCATCTCACATGTTGATATGCATTAAAATCACACATGTAAATCCCAGATTCATCCTCTTTTCCATGTGGAAAGCAGTTGGTGGTTTATAGACTGGCAGACAAAGTTTGGAATAATTCCGATTGGTGAAAGAAATCTCTTATGCTCACCAGCTGCATTCATTTGATCAAACATACAGTAAAAATAGTAATAAATTTGAATATTTATTATTATTATTAACAATAACGCTGAAAAGTTTTGCTGCTTGATGTTTTGTGGAAAAGGTGATACAATACCATTCAAAAGTCTGGGGTAAGTATGACTGAAGACAAAAAAAGAAAACAAAAAGAAATTAATACTTTTACTTATCAAGGATGCATTCATCTGATCAAAAGTGGCAGTGAAGAAAGACAATGTTACAAAAAAATATAGAGAATATAAAGAATATAAATATAATCCGAAAAAAAAATGTATCACAGTTTTCACGAAAACATTAGCACATTTTTTTTCCAAAATTGATAATATTAATAACCATTATTAATAACTGCACCGGATAATCAATCAGGATGATTTCTGAAGGATCATGTGACACTGAAGACTGGAGTAATGGCTGCTGAAAATATTTTAAATTGCAATAATATTTCACAATTTTTCTGAGTTTGCTGTAATTTTTTGTTCAAATAAATGCAGCCTTTTTAAAACATTAAAAAATCTTAATTTTTCCAAACTTTTAGCCACCAGTGTAAATATGATGAAAAGACAGAAAAGGGAACTTTGCAAAGTTTAGATGACTCACTCAAGAACTTATTTAAAGTAATGTAATTAAGAATCAATTTGTCAGCTGTCTGAACGTGAAAAACAACTTGACGTGCTCATGTAAAGCAATTGTTAGTTTAACTTTGGAGAAGATTGCAAACTAATGATGGATATTAACAGACAAAGCATTCATTAGTGCACAAATGTTGACCTCCGAGGTCAGAAAACGCAGTAATGAGATGTAGAGGAAGAGGCGGGTAGTACTGACATTGACTGGAGATGTCACCATATTAAAAATAATAAAGCGCATGAGACAAGCCCATTATGACAGCGACCAAACACAATAACACACACACGCAACGGATCCCAGGCCCTGTTTCTCATTCTCTGCGGCTCGAAATGAAAATACATTTGTCTTCCTCTGTTCTTCAATGTGCAAATCAAAATGTCAAATCCATCACATTACAGGCCGGCGGGAAATCACGGCAAATGAAATTCAGCACGCACACAGTGAGCGGGCCCTGGTGGGTGCTTGTGAGTCCAGCAGGGGGACACATGGAGAGGTGGATCAGACTCATTTCTGACAGTCATGCAGGAGAGGGAATTGAAGCGTATGTCAACACAGACTCTGTATTCTCACTGGTGCTCAGATTACAACTTCCATTTATGATCAGAGGGGACCGCTGTCAGTGTGAACACGCAAAACAATGTCCAATGGAGCATTTGATGCTATTTTATATTTGTTGTGTTGTCTCACATTCCAGAATCCAGATTATTTTAATGGAAAGCTAGGAAATAAACTCTTAAGCTTGGCCATACTTTAAGACTTCTTGTATAATGCATTATTAAGGTATTCATAACGTACGTTGTAATGCATTATATATTTTTTAGAAATGATTGTAACCATTGTCCCGCTAATATTGTTTTGTAATATTGTACTGTAACCGCCCGGGGTTTTGTTTGTTTGTTTTTTGTATATGTGCAGATCTCGGCCTCTGCTGTAAAAAGATATAAATCAAAAAAAGGAGAAATAATTGTAACCAAAATTAAAAATCATAATATTTGCAGTTTCCTTGTTCTAAATGAAATTGGCTGTTTGGCATGTTTTATTATTAAAAGAAGTGATAAGAATTACTTGTAACTGGTTACAATTAATAATTAAATCATACTATGACGTATATGGTGCATTACAAGACATAATCAAAATTTGTTTATAATGCATTACATATAAAGGCTTCAAATAAAGTCAAAATAATATTCAAATCATAAAGTCGCAATCAAATTAAACATCTGTAATTGAGTCTAAACATAAAATGTCTGTGCGTAATAACCTTTGTAAAAGGGTTTGAAATTATGAATGAATTCATTTATCTACTACACTGTGTGTAAAAACTGAATGATGAAAAATGAAAGGATCCAAATGATGTTTTTTTATTATTATTATTGTGAAGACAGACATTTGATGCATTTAAACCACACTTTGCTAAATTAATCATATGCAAGATTAAGTTTATCTAAGGAAATTGCACCTTATTCAGGGAAAGTGATGTTAACAAGCAAAGTTCAATAAACAGTTTGTTTTAATATATTTAAAAATAGTATATAGTTATAAGAAAAATATATATTTTTAAATATTTCTTTTAATATATTAAAAATAGCATATAGTTATTTTTTAAGAAAAAAAAAAATTTTTTTTAAATACTGTATATATGAATATTCTATGTAGTATAAATGTTATATTAGTATAATATTTGGGTAGCTGTACTGCTGTAAGGGAATGTGGCTGTGGTTTCAGCACCCTGGACAGCAGCCTGTTGGTTATAGATGCATACACAGTGATCCCAAACATATTTAGACGTGTAATTGTTTAGATGTATTAATGTCATTGCATAGATAAAGTATTTATTTTGAAGAAATGACGCACAAAATTTAGTCTGACTTGAATACATTTTGGGTTACCGTATATGAAAATCAACGGCAAATTGCATAGTGTCATACGTTTAAATCTTACATCAAGAATAGCTTGAACACTGGCAAATAACTGAATTGCTTTTGCTTTCTCTTTAAGAGTCAAATTCTGTAATGCGTGAAGAACAAACTTTAGCCTGATCAGGAATGAAGAATTACCAGAGCAAATTATCCCATGGAGAATAAACTGCAGTGGCGTCTAGTCTGCAGGCCATGATATATTCAGCTGACACAACTCAAGCTATTTTTGCTAGTGAAGTTCAAATCTGAGATGCTATTAAAGCATCTTTCTTTCATAAGCCACTGATTCAGGCGTCCTATCAAACAGTCTGCTATGAGGGCATAAACATTCATTACTCTACTGAAGTACATACTGTAGTTAGGGGACATTCAATTATTTCAATAAACACTGCAAGTCCCAAGACGTTCTCTAATTGCTTTGAAGTAGAGGCTTCTGCTAATGGCTCCCTGTAGGATGAGCTTGTGTTTTACTCAGCTGTACGACTCCCCAGCTGCCAGCAGCTCCTTATGGACACAGTTTAACAGCGCTCATAATGGCACAGGACATCACACAGCAACTACCAGTTTCTATTCTTTGACCTCTGGCTAAGTAATTATCATCCCCACAAGGATGGCCTTTTCTGCTCCAGACGGGCTGCTGCTATTTCAGGAAATGGTCAGTGAAAAGCTCAGGATTTCATGAGACGCATGACAATGGGGACTTAGAGTTTATATGTTAATTATTCATACTTCCTGTTAGAACTGCATGATATTAGAAAAAAAGACATATTGCAATAAGAAAAAAAAAAAATACTTGAATTTTATCCAATTTTTTTTTTCAATTACATTATAACTTAAAATAGCTTAAAACTATTTAGAATGAATGAATCATTCTAGAATGATAAAATGAATGAAATTATTTCATGGCTGAATTATTTGGGGGTAAAATGAACAATTTATAGGTGTTTTCTTTATAAATCAACTGAAACCTTTTTTCAGTAAAGGAAAAGCAAAAAAAAACAAAAAAAAACAATGAATTTTAATTTACATACGACACATCCCCACTGTTTTTGATCCATTCAGTATGACTTTAAATTATTATGTATTATTATTTTTTAATTAATTATTTTTGTATTTTTTATTATTATTATGAATTCTGTTGTGATTGTTATTAAATGGAAGGATTAAACAAAAATAAGAATTATATTGTATGATATTGTACTGTAAAATAAAACAATTTAAATAATTTTTAATATTATTCAAAAGTACTTTTAATAAAATATTTTAAAATAATATGAAATATTTTATTAAAATTTAAAAAAAAATGATATAGCACACGTGTAAAATTACAATATAATATTTACGCTTTAGCTTCTTTATTTTCAAAGCATCAAGCTTTTATTTTGGCAGATTGCTGGAGAATAAATATATGTGCTGTGGCTTTCTGAGTGAAGCATGGCACTGTGTTCATTTACACACATGCAGCTCATGATATATTTTTTAGCAATCAGATCGGTTTGCAAGTATCTTTGTTTTCAGCATCTATGAGATGCTTATATACAGTATCATGAGCTGCATGTGTGTAAATAAAGTGCCACACTTCATCTGGAAACCCACAGCTCACATATTTATATAAATTGCAGTCTTAGTCATTTGATAATCATATTAAGCCATATCGCGATATCAGTGACGTGTCCAAAAGCAGTTGTCGTTGATGCACTTTGAAACGAAAGAAACTTGTGTGGTTTTGGAATAGCATTAGGCTAAGTGCAGATCATTTTACCCTCTTCTAAATAAACATATAAGATTTCTCTTGATTTCAACCTCGTACTGATTGAAATTGTGTCTGGGCTTGAGCCTAAAACAGCATACAAGTGCCTTCTATGTCCCAAATTATATTTATTTCCTCATCCATCAAGTCTATTATTTAAAAAGCTGGTGGATGAGTGCATCTCTCTCTTTAACATTTCAGAGCAGGTTTATCATTCAGAGGTTTGTTGAGTTGGAAGTTTACCAGCACTAGAGTGCAGATATGACAGTGGATTTTTGTCATTTATGGACCATAGAGTATATACAGCCTATCACACACTTGATACAGACAAATGTTTAACCGTAAAGTCTGAGCCTTCCTATGAGACTTCCAGCATCCATAAAAGAGAAAGAGCAGAGCAGAGATGTTAGAGGGAAGTCCCTTTGTAACTATCAGTTTGTGCTGAAACAGATCATGTTAACAGCTCGACTAGACAGACCCAAATGTTTTTCAATGGGAGCGTTTGTAGCGACTCCCATTGGAAAAAGGGCAGAGAGGTTAACATGCCGAGAGCAGAGCACAAGAACAAACAAGCACTAACACACACACAGGCATATTACTGCAGCGCTGACTGCCTACTTCCAGACTGGTCTACATTAAACCACATGTCTAAACAAGCTGTGCTTATGATACACACTATTTCCTCTGTGCAGTGACATCTACACGAACTGTGTAAAACAACACATCTAGAATCAGTCATTTAAGGACTACACTGATATTCCTACCTTTGTGTACGTAGGTTATATTCACTACCTTTCAAAAGTGTGGGGTCAGTAACATTTTTTTTATGTTTTTGAATATCTCTTATGGTCTCTAAGGTGGTTATTTGAAAATGGTAAAAATTTTAACAAAATAAAATGATGTTTTCTATTTTAATAACATTTTAAAATGTAATTTATTTCTTTGTTGGCAAAGCTGAATTTTCAGCATCATTACTCCAGTCTTCAGTGTCACATGATTCTTCAGAAATCATTCCAATATACTGATTTGGTGCTGATGAAACTTCTATTTCTTGTTATTATCAATTTTAATATTTATATTTATGTTGTGTAAACTGTCTTTTTTTCAGGATTCTTTGATGAATAGAAATCTAAAAACAGCATTTATTTTAAATCAATCTCTTTCTATTTCTATTTTTATTAATAGACCAACATATGTAAACAAGATGTGTCACGGGGGATGATAAAATCCCTTATGTTTACATATTTTAATTTTGTGCAATATGCATTATTCAAATATTCATTATATTACATTATATTATATTATATTATTTTTTTAATTGACACTCTAACACTAGCACTCTCTATTCTATTTCTATTCTATCTACTTATAACCTGACCCTTAACACTAGCTATTATATTTAAAAACAACAACAACAAAAAAAAAACAATAGCCACACTAGCACTAGCTTTTATATTAAAATAATAAATAAAAAAATAAATAAACTTGCTAAAAGTACTGTGTTAGACTATCCAGGACTTATCACATCATTTCCATATTGCTCTTTTGTTGGTAAATTATTGCATACAAATTAGTACTATAGTATATATTTATAGTACTATATATATATATTTTAAACATTATACTGTAAATGCCTATACTGTCAATTAATAGAAGGACTTTATAGTTGATTAATAGAATCCTTGAAACTTTTGAAGGGTAGTGTGTATTTGTATTCTCTGTTATTTTTAATTTTATTTCTGTTAATTTTAAAGTATATTAAAGTAGTATTATTTATTAATGAATGAAGTTATTACCTCATTGTGTAACACAGCTCTAAGTGAATGAAAACATCCTGCAAAGTTTTAAATCTGAAAGTGCACCGTGTATAAAGTTATTGTCTCTCAAAAGAAAGAGTCGACTCTGAATCAATGAAACGAGTCGTTTTTAAAACGAATCCCAAGCCGTTTCATGTTGACGTCAACATGAAACATTAGCATATTGCCCGCCAACTTGTTGCGCGCGCAGACCCAGGAAAACTTGATTTTCGCGTTGGTCTAAATGAAAATGCAAATTCATTTTTTGCCACTAGGTGCCGCTTTTTGTAGCTTTAAAATCTCAAAAACACTGCTTTAAAAAAAATCGACCAATCACAGGAGAGCAAATAAGGTTGAGCAAATAAGGTTCAAATAAATGCATATTATAAGAAAATGAAAGTGTTTTTTGACCTTGCATGCATGTCAACCTGTTGTTGGGGACTCCCAAAACCAAAATATGAACCTTTCATAACCCATAATAGGGGCACTTTAGATATTTATACAGTCCTAATATAATTACCAGAATGCTTACTATTTACTAGAATACTAAAAATAAACTAAAAAGCGGTACAAATAATATTTCCAAACCATAAACACTCATCCATCAGGCTTGAAAACTATTGTATAAAAAACTAAAACACACAAAACCAAAAGGTACATTACAAATTGAACAATTCTCAGTGTAAATTATTAAGATTAAAATGAAAAGCCAGAGGGAAATGGTCAAAGTCTGTCTTTCAGTGTTATGTACATTTCAATCTGTCTTGTGTCTTCGGAGTGTTTTTATTGCATCAGCGATGTTCAGCAGGATGAGACTCCTCAGAGCCGCTGACAGTGATGCCTTCTGATGTCTGTCAAAGGAACCATCACCTAATGCTCTTTCAGTGGCAAAGGAAATCCTCCTTACTGCCCCGTCTGTTGTTGACACAAAATGATGGGTGTACAATTCTGGCAGACATTTAAGGAACCCTGTATTTAGATAGCCTATGTATATAACTCAGTAGGAAGATTTAAAGCACAGCATTTATTTAAGTTATCTCGACTGTATTTATATGCAAAGTGCAAGATGACAAAAAAGTGTGATGTCTCCAGATGAACAAAATGAATGAATTTCATTTTTAATAATGTAATTCAATCTCCTCAAATCAATATTGCTTTATGCAGCCACTTTGTATGAACGCAAGGCAAACAGGCACTCCAGTGGGAGTGTGTGATTGTGAACTTTACCTTCAATCTAACAGCACTCTCTCTGCGAGTCACTGATTTCAACAGTAAATCAGTCAGAGGCTGCAGAACTGCTTTTAAAGTATTGTTTGGAAAATCCCCTTGACCCAGAAGACTGCCTTATATCTTGGGTCTAAAACACCCCGGTGCATGAGAAAGAGCTTTTTTTTCTGCCTTTGGGAAGAAGAGTATATATTCCATTTAAAGATGAATGAAGAGAATAGATAAGAAAAGATGCCTGTCTTATCGCTTCCTGCATTTTTAAAGTTCACTGTGTGTTTCAAAGCGAATGTGGCTTTAACATCGTTTTATAACAGAAAACGATCATTTCAAGATTTAAAAAGAGAGATTTCTCATGATCTTAAAACCTCCTCCTCTCTCTCCCTCTAATATTGTATTATAAACAAAGTTGACAACTTGTCAATTAAATGAGTGCTGGCAACTGATCAGTTTTGCTGATCAATATAACCTGTAGAGAATTGTTTACAAGGCAATTAAGCAATGTTAATTATCTTAAAATTAAGAAACTGGCCATAAACTACTCATAAAAGTACTAAATAAAAATTAAATAAATAAATAAAATAACATGCAATTTTTTATGATCCATCTTATTTTGTGTTATTATAATTTATAATTAACATCTTGCATATATACTCTTGGCTGCCAATATGTAGTTTTGAATGCTCACTAGCGTTGCATTTATTTTATTAAAATACTGCAAAAACAGTAATATTCTGAAATGTTATCCAATTTAATGGTGTGTGTGTGTCTCTCTCTATATATATATATATATATATGTGTGTGTGTGTGTGTGTGTGTGTGTGTGTGTGTGTATAAAGAGTTTAGATGCAAAAGCCTCTAAGAAAGCATCTAAGCCTCTGAAATTTTCTTCTATAATGAACATTTTTATCAGGCTCCTATATTTTATGTTCAGTTATTTCACTTTAATTGGATAGAAAAGCACCTATACATTGCCATTAGAGTGAAATTACTGAATCTACACATAGCTATTTATGAACAAAAATACATTTCCAATATTGCACTGCTAGTTAGCGGCAAACTGCGCTGTCACCAACCCATCTTTTTTGGTCGATTATATAAGCATGCTCAAGAAAATTAGTTGTTTTCTTTCCAAAGACTGCACCATCTGTTAGGTGAGTCTGGCTGGTGTGTGTCTTTGTGGGCCATGAATCATATGAACATCTGGTCCAGGTGAGAACATGATAAGCACACAAACACAGTCACACGCGCAAACTCAAGCAGTTCTCAGTATGTGAGCACTGTCGACTCTGAACAGTACAGTCTGCTTTGCTCTTCAGTTTGCACGATAAAGTCTTATTCCTAACTGTGAGAATGTCAGTGAGGGTAAACACAGCTGATCTACAAACACTTTTACACAGTTGTTTGCATTTTCATCCATTCCAGCTCTAAGACAAACAAACTTATCACAGAACAGAGATGAATTAAATCCAATTCAATGAGGAAACAAAGTAAGATTCAACAGAAAACTGCTTTATATCTCTTCTCCACATCAGCTCATCGAACAATCATTATTGCGTCGAAACTTTGAGCAAACAATGCTAAGCAGGCTGAATGCTAAATTTAGGCAGAATGAATACTGGAATAAGTAATAAAGTATTTCTGACCTGAAGTATGGCATTTTTAGGGGTCTTCAGTGGCAGGTGAATGTTGTTGTTTAGGCTGAATTGTACGGGGCACAACTCTCTTTAAATGATTAATTTGGGGTTTGATTATTGACAGCGGCTATTTGCACTAAGTGCAAATAGCGATAGATGCTATTTACACTAAGTGTAAATAAAATAAGTGTACTAAGTGTAATTTAGTGTAATCTAATTGCTATTTACTAAGTGTAAATAGCAATTAGATGCTATTTACACTAAGTGCAAGTGGCATATTTTCTTAGTGATAGATACTATTTACACTACGTGCAAATAGCGATGGATTATATTTACACAGTGAAAATAGCAGTATTTTTTAATGATATGCTATTTACACTGTGCAAATAGCTACAGATTCTATTTACACTGTTAAAATAGCAAGATTTTCTGCTATTTATACTACTTATTGCAAATAGTGGCAATTATCTCAGTTGTAGTACATTATAAAACAGTACGCAATAATAACGTATTGAGTGTAAATTATAGTTTTAATTCAAATTATTAAATGGATGTCACCTTATTGGGTCAATAAAGCTCTCCCTACACCTACCAGATACTTTAATTTCAACTTTTTGATTATTTTCTTCATTTTTATTGAAAATAAATGCCTGTCCGATTTGAAAAGGGAGATAAAAAGTTCGGCAAAAGGTGGGTTCGAACTTGGGTCAATCGTGCCAAAAAGCACACACTTCACCATCTACACCACTGAAACTGGTCTTTAATAGGTGTCTTTTTTCAGTGTTGACTATCCCAATCCTAGCTTCTGCCAACAAGGTGGGCTATTTGCACAGTGTAAATAGACACTCCGTTGATTATTTCATTTCTTCGGTTGATGTTTAGAGTCGTTGAAGAACCAAAGTTTAGCTAGCGAATGAACTCTTTCTCAAAAAATTGATTCGTTTTAGTCATTCAGTTCGTTTGAACCGGATCGAAAATAAACGATGCTGTGTGGTATTCTGAGAATTCGACTCTTGTGAATCCGATTCTTATGAATGATTCGTTTTAATAAAAACGTCAGCACTTAATAATAAACGAATTTGTGGAAAAATGCCAGATTTTAGATTTTACTGTATTTTTTAACTCTGAATTGTGAGCTGGTTGGAGTGGTTTCTTGCAAAGAAGCAGACATCATTAGTTCGCAGCTTATTTCGATTCGATTAATAGTTGATTTGAGAGTCATTTGACTGCTTTCACCGTTCAGTAGGATGTGGAGAACCGGTTCAAAAGAATCATTCCTAATTATCTGTAATCATTGTGAGCTGCTTGTCTGACTATAAATGCTGATGTTTTTTCACTTCTTGTCGCTTAAGCTTCCTCAGTATTGTAAAGGCTATAGGTGCAAAGCTAGATTTAAAAAGCTCACTGTAGAATCGAATCATTCTTTTGAACCAGTTCTACACATCGCACTGAAATGGTTGACAGATCTGCTATTTGCCTACTGTCTCATTCTGTTGGGGGAGGAGGGGGGTATTTTATTGTATGGTTTAGCCTATTCTACATATATTTAAGCAATATCATACAACCTCTGGAATGACCATTAGGTCAATTCAGTTTGTCAAAACAGTTCTACAAAAAAAATAATGCCATTATATATAAAAGGTTAACATACATGGAATTAAGGCCCCGTTTATACTAGTGTGTTTTCGTTTTAAAACGCATAACTTTTGCTACGGTTACGCCTATAGTTTACACTACTCCGGCGTTTTCGAGGTTGAAAACGGAAACTTTTGAAAACGCTGCAGACCCCGTTTTAGTTTGAAAACTCCGGGGTTGCGTTTCAGTGTAAACGGACCAAAACAGAGACTTTTGAAAACGATGGCGTGGCTGCCCACATTAGCTCTGCGTATCCTTGACGACCGTGTAAACAATAACAGTTGTACCCATAGATATGTATAGGTAGATTCCCCATTTGACTGCTCCAAGCACGCAGACGCGTCTGCCATCTAAATAATAGGGAATCTACCTATACATACCTATGGTTGTACCTGCATGAATGGTCATCGAATGGAGATCGTTTCTGAAACGCAGCGGAAACGCCAGTGTAAACGGGATCGTTTTCATTCTAAAACGCTGTTTTACAACGAAAACGCACTAGTGTAAACAATACCGTAAGATACAGTTTTTCCTGGCCAAAGAAATGATTCCAGATCTGTAAATCTACATATTTCTATTTAACATTAATTAACCATCTGAATTATCTTATATAATTAAATAAAAAAGCAACTGGATCCATTTTAAAACCAGTGAAACTGTTGTAGGCTTTATTAATGACTCAAAACTGCATTATAACAGAAGCATCTTGCAAAAGAAATGTTAATTTCGGGAAACAGCAAAACAGGCCAATACTGTATGATAAATACATTTTTTACACAATCTTAATCATTATCTCAAGAAATTTGCAAGATCAGTCCAATAATTCCAAAATAAAAACTCATGTGAAATAAATCAGCTGTTGTCCACAACCAGTAATGATAGCAATTCAACCTCAGAGATTAAAGTAACACACTTCAGAAACACTGGAGCATTATGCCTAGACAAAAATGACAGATATGCATAGCTTAACAAAAAAAAAAAAAAAAAAAAAACTTAATAAATAAATCAGCAGAAGGATCTCAAACTTTTTATTCATATTAACAAAAATATTTAAATCTTTTAAACTAATTTCAAACTAAATTTGGTCATGTTTAGAGAGAAAAACTTTTTTGTTGATTTATTTTAGACAGCAATGCAAAATGACATGCATACACACTTCGTTAGAAGTAAGGGTCAGTAGTAAAGACAGGTTAGCATATCAGACTACTACTATCAGTTAAACATGATAATGCCTAGTGACACAGAATCTATTTGGCATCATAAAACATTCAATCAAATCTTATAGAATGACAATATTTCTCTCTCTGAATGATGAACGAAAGATGTGTTGGGTGAAAATGAAAAACCATTTTGCTTTTTTTTTTTTTCCATTCCAGCTCTGACTAGTAACCAAACCAAGTAAAAACAGGACTTTTAGTACAAAGTTAATGCACATATTCATCATCACTGACATCTGAATCGTCTGCGTCAACTTCCCCTTCGATCACGGATTTCTTCCCTTTACAGCATGAAATAACCAAACCAATAAGAAAGACCTGCAACACAACAAAAGACTTATTAGGGCTATAGAATAATAATAATAATTATTATTATTATTACATTTTCATGTGTTCATCCATGCAATTTCCTTCATTACATATAACAAGGTATATCATCTAAAAAAGGAACATTTTAGGAAAATACATTACCACAAGGAAAGCCCAGTTGCCAAAATAGTAGATGGTGCTGAAGAACCAAAATTTGTGCAGGAACAGGTATGATCTTGTTACTGTGCACTGGTCTGGAAAACAAAATGTGAACAAAATTTGACCTTTAATTTTGTATTCATTTTTGGAAATAAAATATTTTAATGTATTTTGAAGAAAATGCGAGTTTTGCTTTCTCATGCATTGCCTATATGGTTGCTCTATGATATTCTGGTCCCTTGATACAGCCCCTGCTTTAATGCAAGTCTAATAGGAATAAGCAAATGTGTCTGTAGAGTCAGAAGGTCAGTAGGTTAGTCTTCACCTCGCTGTCACGCAGAAGTAATCACACGTGCGCAACAGTACATGTTCTCATCAAAGAGCATGACACAGTAATTGCCGACACACAGCCTTGTGTAATTGCACCAGCCACGCTTTACAGGTTTGTGCTAACAACACGCCGCCTTTCACTTAAACGCATGAGAGAACTTCTTAGCTAGACTCCGCCTCAAGCTAACCTGCCACGCTGACCAGAAAACCGGCAACAAGCTGATGCCCACGTCACAGAAAATGAAGAGGGATCCAGGGAAAGCAATGACACATTTGGATAAAAATGACAAACAAATATTTAGATGCTTCTTGGCAAACCAAAATAACCAATATTTGGACAAATGCAGAGAAGAAAAATATTTATTAGTGAAAGTACAAATAAATAGGACTGCATGATTTGGGGAAAAATATTTTTTCCTGATAAAAACTGTAATTGGGATTTAAATTGGATTTTTAAAAAATCCAGGATTGCTGTGCTTGTTTGTAGGGTTTTTGTGATTTTGTGATTATACATCAATAGGGCTATAAAACAATGACGATGATAATAATAACAATAATATTTATTATTATTATTATTATTATTACTATTTAGGATTATTATTCTTATTACTATTATTAATAATAAATAAAATATAAAAATTCCTAAATAAAAATAAAATAAGAGATATTACTATTGTATTAATATTAATAATTGCACTACAAATAAATTAACATTTTTTATTTTATTTTGTTTTGTCAATTTTTTTTTTCCAGACACATTTATTGCTTATTAGAAGCGTCAGAATATTTGAATTAAGGTTTATTTATAATACTCTGAACACAGGACCTCGTCTTAAAGCAGATTTACCATGTGATGCCTGAATCCTTAATTGAACAAAACAAAGAAAACAGTGAATATTAGACATCTAATAGATTTGATCTGCTTTAAAAATAGCCTGACAGCGTCAGCCACACTGATGAACAGTTTAGGACTCATGTGGTTTAGTGTGAGGTTTAGAAGTCTGCTGGTTTGATAGTTGTACTATACAATCAAATGGGTAGCAAGCAAGTTAATGTACGAAGAAGTTCATCTGGGCTCATGGATCAAACAGGGTGAGTGTCACTACAGCAGGAGGGTTGTAATCAGCTCAATCTGTCGAGCTGCTTGTGAAGATGTGGCCCTACAGAGTGCTGTCTACAGAGGGAAGGGAGGAGAAGCAGAGAGAGAGATCTGATGGTGTTTATTCAGATAATTAGCTGCTCCAGGCGTGCAACAGGAGGACGGCTGAGGCACGAAGACCTGCTTAAAAGAGAGAAGTGAAGGAAAACCCACACATTAAAAAACATGAGCGGCACTAGAGGTCACTGAACTCACCCTGTGTTAGACATCCTATCATCTCATGCACATGTACTCAAAGGCCCCGCTTGCACTCAACATTAACCTCTGTCCCAAATGATCCCGTCACAAGTGGTCAGCCAGAGCCAGGATTGCTGTTCAAATCTAGTATTAACATGAGTCCTAAATGTCTACATCTATCGCTTACTACATCAACAGGTGGATATCAGGCAAAGGATGCTTTGTGACGCCTTGTGCATGTACTGACGTTCCTAAATGTTCCATCTGATGAAAGCTTTCTTAAAATAATAATAATAATAATTAAAAAAAATAAATAACAGTGCATATCTGTAATAACAGTTTAGGACCACCAAATGAGGTCTGAGAAATCAGATAATTTATCTGTATTTTAGGATTGAGCACCATTCGGAATTGCATTGCAGTTTGAATACGAATGTAAGGAAGTAGAATTAAAATGAGTTGATTTCAAGAAAATTCTGCTTATTTTTAAGTAGAGAAGCAAATTTAGTGAATACATACTTGTTTGTTTTGTACAAAGAGTTTAAAAAGAAAAAGAAAAAGAAAGAAAGAAAGAAAGAAGGATGGACGGAGATAGAAAAAGTGATGAAAAGTGATGAAAGAGATGAACAAGTAGATGTTGCTGCATCTTTTAATAAAGTAGTCCTGCTAATACTGACCAATTTAATTGGCCAAAATCAATTTAAGTAACTTTAAAGTACAATCAAAAGCAAATGGTGAAAATGTTTGCAGTTAATCCAATACTAAAACAGATGGAGTTCCTAGTTTTGGCCAAATCAGAAAGTTCTTCTACACAAGGCATTTTTCTTTCACTTGAAACTTTGTAAGTTTCCAAGACTTCTGCCAGAAACAGGCTAATAAAATGCTGTGCATGGCAAGCTTTTGGCATCTCAGTGCACAAAGAATATCTTTAAAGGACAGTTACAACAGGCTCCGCGCAGTAGCACCGGTCCTCTGGTTCTGGCTCAGGAGAAACTGGACTTGTTTGAGAGCAGGCATCATCCTCCCCTCCTGCACTTTTCCTGCCATCTGCAGCTCAGCAGATGCTCACCTGAATTACAGGGCAGATGGTTCTCAACAGTGCTCTGGCTAAACAAATCATCGTGTACATCACTGACCCGGTTCACCTTCAGATCGCAGTCACTGCTGATGGAGAACGCCTGCCAGAGACCACAGCCATTCAGACCAGCAGTCTGTCCACTCGCTCTGCTTGTGTGCCATTGTGTTGTTATGGGGGCTCTGGGCACTGACTCTTAAAGGGATAGTTCACCCAAATGTGAAAATTTGCATCTATTCACCCTTAGGTTTTCCAAATCTGTATGCTGTTACTTTGTCTGTGAAATGCAGAAGTCAACATTTCTGAAGAACCATTTCACAACTAGTGCCAGGAGGAAAGAAAGAAAGAAAAGTAGCCCATATACTACTCATGCATTTTATTCCAAATCTTTAAGCCATACGCACGCACGTACACAGACAAACTAGTGTTATCCAACTTAAATGGGTTAATAATTGTTAATATTATAAACTAACAATTTTACAAAAATGAGAGAATAAAATTAAAACACTAATAAGAATATAATAATAAAAACATTTATTTTAAAAGGAATTCTACTAAATTTTATAATGCAATAACTGACTATAGTATATAATGATATATAAAAATATTTAATGACTTTGGTCATTAAATAAAAAAAAGAATACAATCATTTTAAAAGGAATTCTAATAAATCTAATCATGTCAATGTCATATAATGTCATTATAATAATGGGATAATACCATTAGAATTATATAATTATAACTAATTATAATGCAATAGAAAACAAAGGATTTGCTTACAATATATAATGTATATATAAAATACTACTATTACTAATATATGGCTCAAAGATAAAAAAAAAGGTGGTTTTCAAGCATCAAAACAAAAGTTTAATACAGCTTTAAGTTTTGTTTATTTTATATCTTTACCAGTCTTTGTCAGCAAGACGTTTGTAATGATTTAAAATAGAATAAAATTTAGTATGATCAGTATGTTGTTTCCTTTTTACATAAATATATATATTGTATTAAATGACGACAGAACATTTTTTCACCCACATTTTGACATTTTGTCACAAACGTTTTGTGAAACATTCAAGCAGATATTTTTAATAAAATTTCTATGTTCTATGTAAAATCACTTTTGAAAATTTAATTTTATACAGATACCAAAACGGGACGTCTTGTCTTTGACACACATACACAATATAAAATGATGCTTCACTATCACTAATGTCAAAATGACATTGGTAACGCAACAATTTTGGACACAGATGCATGGTAAACGTGTTCTTTGGGGGAGGGCAAGATTATTTGTGAATAATAATTTCAATTTGTATCTTTTCCTCACATAAAGAGTTTAATGTAGTGCCATCAGGACCACTTTTATAGTGCTTCTCTTTTCTTTTTTTTTGTATCTTGTCAGCCCTCGGTCACTGTGAACTGTCATTATAGAGATGATAATGGTAAGAGCTGATAAACAATACTTCACAGTTTTCTCATTTCTGAGAAAAATATAACAGCATTTGGGTTTGGAACAAGATGAGGGTGAGTTTTTATTTCTGAGTGAATTATCCCTTTAACTGAGGGAAGTGACTGAGAGCAAGCTCGTGGCAGAGTGTGAGTTCAGTGTGTGGTCAGTGCAGCGGGGCAGCCCTCTCTGAAATCATGCATTATTAATCATGACTCATTTGTTTCTGGGTATAGACCGAATAAGAACAGGATGGAAACAGAGGAAAAGTGCTCTAAAGTGCTCTCTCCCTACGAGAAGAACATTCTCTCAACCTCTCTGTTTGTTTGGTTTGGGGTTTTTGTTTGTCTTGGTCTTTTTTCTACACTGTTTTTCTAAAAGCACTCTGCACATTTCACTATGTACCTGAGTTTTCCAGGCTCGCTGAACCTTGGAGCAGTGCTCTCGATGGGAAGCTGCCTGGCTCTACTCAATCTGAGTGGACCCTGGAGATGGATGCTGAAAACCACCCTACCCTCTTCACCCGCCTGCAAACTTTCTGACATGGACAAAGACATCCACCTACAGACTCATGTTGGAGAGCAATTGTACAACTGTCTTGAGGTCTGGATATGATGTCTCTCAGATACCACCTACCAGAAACACAACTGCCTTCTGGTTCCAGATGATAATGAACCCACTGTGAGTTATAAAATCTCCTCATTATGAATGCTGTACTCAATCAAAATCCGTCTGTTTCTCATCTCATCATATATATGCTGATTATTGTAACCTTTACTTAAAAATAATTATCATCATCAACAAAAACTAAATAAAAACACGATCATTAATTGAAATAAACATGAAAACTGCAACTAACATTCTGTTGAAGCATATGTGTGTGTGTGTGTGTGTGTGTGTGTGTGTGTGTTTTAGAGCAGTAAAAAAGAAAAAAAAAACATTTTTATTCAGCTTTTACATTGTTACTGTGTATTTCAAATAATTTCTGTTCTTTTGAACTGTCTATTCATCCAAGAATCCTGAAAAAATAAAATAAATTTCTGAAGGAGACTGGAGTAATGGCTTCTCAGAAATTCAGCTTTGCCATCACAGGAATAAATTACATTTTAAAATATAATAAAATGGAAAAAGTTATTTAAACTGTAATAACATTTCATAATATCAAATAAATGCCACCTTGGGAAGCAAAAGAGACTTCTTTCAAAAACATCTGATAGTATATTGCGAGTATAGAAAATGATAATATCTATCTACAAAATATTTAAATACAGCAGGTAAAATAAGTATTGAACACATCACCATTTTTCTCAGTAAATGTCTAAAGGTGCTGTTGACATGAAATTTTCACCAGATGTTGGTAACAATCCAAGTAATCCATACATACAAAGAAAACAAAACAAACACATTCAGAAATTAATTAATATAGACGCCTCCTCTATGGAGAAACTAGTCGCATGCATTGCTCAGGTGTGATTTTGGCCCATTCTCACAGTCTTCAAATATTGAAGGTTCTGTGGGCCTCTTCTATGAACTCTGATCTTTAGTTCTTATTTTCTATTGGATTCAAGTCAGGTGATTGGCTGGGCCATTCTAACAGCTTTATTTTCTTTCTCTTGAAACCAATTGAGAGTTTTCTTGGCTGTGTTTGGGATCATTGTCTTGCTGAAATTTTCACCCTTGTTTCATCTTCATCATCCTGGTACTGTAGGTGTTGGTCAATTTCCAATGACAAGGGGCAGGATTGTTTTCTAATTACTGATAGATTTCAGCTGGTGTCTTGGCTTTCCATGCCTTTTTGCACCTCCCTTTCTTCATGTGTTCAATACTTTTTCCCTGTGTCATTCCATTTTATTACACATAACTTAATTTCTGAACTTATTTGTTTTGTTTATTTGTATGTATGGATTACTTGGGTTGTTACCGACATCTGGTGAAAATTTCAAGTCAACAGCACCTTTAGAAATATATTTACTTAGAAAAATGGTGACGTGTTTAATACTTATTTTACCCACTGTAAAATAACTGCAAAAATTTTGCCTATTGTAAATTCTGAAACTAGAAGGTTAAAAATTAAACTGAACTAACTAAAAAGCATGTTTAAAATTAATACAATAAAACTACAATTACTTAAAACTGTGAGCAAACCGATGGTTACATTTGTCCCAGATAATGCCGCAGGTCATAACTTTTATGAACATCAACAGCATAAGCTGACAGGCATGCTTCCTATTAGAATACTGATGGAAAGTCTCCTTTTGAACAGAACTCTATAGTCACACTACCAGATGTTAAAAAAAACAAAAAACAAATAGCAAATATTTATATGCAAATTTCTCATATCTCATATTTGAATCTTCCAAAAAGCACTCAAGGGGTTCAGTCATCCTCAACTATGATACTGCAGTACATACTATTTTAGGGTGTGCCATAAACAAAAAATCTAATCTTTTTCATTACTAGCATTATTAATGTATATTAAAATAAAAAAATGCAGGTCTGTTAAATCAATGATTATGTACAGTATGTGCAATGAATGCTATTGTAGCTGTTTGGAGTCTCAGTAACAGCATGTGTCTGTGAACTATGTGCACTGGGTCTGAATCAGCTTAAATGAGACTGCATTAAGATGCATTAGATTCTCTCTATGTACCATTGGTCCAAATCTACCACTAAAGTAACACCATGGGGTGCACATGGCGGCATGGACCCGCACCAGGCTGTGCCTGACGTGGCTATTAATTAAAGTGTTCCTTAATTATCTGCTCTGTTTTAGTGCTTAGCTGAGTAATTATAGCCAGCTCTCTATGTGCCAGACCGGGGGTGAATTCAGATAGACTAAGAAATCCACAAAGGGAGGAAAACAAGCGATCGACGGTTTAAAGCAATAGTTCAACCAATAAAAGAAAATTCTGTCATAATTTACTCACTCTCATGTCATTCAAAACCTGAATTACTTTCTTTCTTCAGTGGAGCACAAAAGCAGGATTTTGAATTGCACTGGTCACTTTTTCATTGCATTTGAGATGAACTGAAACTAAGATGTGCATGCTTTATAAAAGCATCATAGAATTGGTCGATATGATGCATGCACTGCATTCTTATGAAGTTGTATGATAGCTTTGTGTGAGTTTTTCCAGTGATAACCTCCCACCACCCCCCAAGTAAGCTATTAACCTCTGTGACCAGATCAATGAGTCAAGCAAATCAGCTTGAGAATCTGATTCAGTCATCAGAGTCATTCAAATGGGTTTTATGAACTGGCTGAACTGATGCATTGAAAAGATCAGGCTCAAAGTTATGAATCAGTCATGAATCAGACATCACTATGCTGTCTGATTCAAGAACGACTCATTCTTTACATCAATACCATTTGTGAACTAATTAACTGATGGATTGAAAGAATTCATCTTAAAGGAATTAATTGTTCTATTTCTCATGAACACACTAAGGAGAGCTTATGCAGATGTCAAGATTTTTATTTTCACTTACATTTTGGTCTGTTACTCCTCATATAAATGTAACATTTAATCTAGCAATTAATCTTTACCAGTTTTAAAAAGTAACAAGTAACATGAGTTATGTAATCAGATTACTTTTTTCAAGTAACTAGTAAAGTAACACATTACTCTTAAATATACACAAAAAAAATATCTGAGATACTTTTTCAAATAAGTAACACAAGTTATTTTGTTTTCCTATTTATTTAATGACACCTCCTGTCCCCGTGTTGAGAGAAATTAGAAGTGAGGTGCAGAGGCACTTGAGGCTTATTAATTTCACTTTTGGTGTGAAAGGGCCTTTACAATTGGCAAAAATATATCTTTTGGGTTTTTTTGCTATTAAAAATAAATAAGCAAGCCCAGCTCAGGTGACAAAAAGCAATAGTAACGCAATAGTAACAATGGATTACTTTCCATAAAAGTAATGCAATTAGTTACTTTTTATGGAGTAATGCAATATTGTAATGCATTACTTTTAAAAGTAATTTTCCCAAACACTGATCTTGACACAATTTTCATTCTTTTCAAAAGTGTATCCTCATTTGTTATAAATGCATGGAGCTACAAGTCTTCTGCTGTGTTCTATGGGAGAAATAAAATCATATGGGTTTAGGTTTAACATGAGGGTGAGTAAATGATGACAAAACTATTCTTGTAATGAGGACTATAATCACAAATCATCTGCTATGCCTAAAAGAGATAGAAATAGTTTAGATATCAGTCACTATATTGGAAGCAAATGCACTTTTCACTTCTGTTTGTTTTCTTCCCTCTGTCTTTCGATCTGCCTTTTTTTAAGCCAACAGATGCCTAAATTTGGCACCGATTTCTCAAAAGGCTTTAACTGGAGCATTTGCTAATCTTTATCACAAAGCAATAAAAGTGAGAGCCAAAAACAGGCAGCTAGAAGGCAAGGGCTTTTCAGAACGACCTCAAGGGGAAGAGAAGATGCAGCAAAAGAGGTGAGTGTAATGCTCACATTGAGGAAACTGCAGAATGGGAGGGCGTCAGATCGAGTGCGAAATTGCATACAATCAAAGGGTGGCACTTTTCACTACAAATAATCCTGTGGGGTTAGAATGAAATCAGATTGAAAACGGAGTGGAGGAGTGCAGCAGTAGAGCATGAGTGATATCAGAGCTGCTGTCTCACCTGTTACCAATCCTCATATTTATAGCAGCAATATAACAGACAGACTCACGTGACTCGTGATTCACACTAGTCATCCATATCACCTCTCTGGGTAAATGTGCATGGGGAAAGAAAATAGAACAAGTGCATACTTCACATCTTTAAAATACCTCAAGAAATGGCAGTGGATCTGAATACAGCTCTGGATTTGAACACATAAAAATACATAATTAAAGTAATATAGAAAATACTATTCATGTTTGCAGTAAGTAAGGTTTTAAAAAAAAAGAAATTGATACTTTTATTCAGCAAGGATGCATTAAACTGATCAAAAGTGAGAGTGACGACTTTTACATGGTTAAAAAAATCTAAATTAAATAAATTATGTTCTTTTGAACTTTCTATTTATAGAAGAATCTGAAATGTCAAAGTGCAAACACTGAAATCTCAAATCTCATTCAAATCTAACGTAATTGACGTCAAACCTTTACATTTAAAATTCACTTTGTTACTCCCAAAAACAGATGATCATATGGTTTCATAAGACTATGAGTCATATGGACTGCTTTTCTGCTGCTTTTTATTCATTTTCGGAGCTTGACTGCTCCAGACCCCATTTATTCTATTCTATATATGGAAGGACATAATAACAAGTAAATGACAAACAATTTTTTTTTTCATCACTTTAAAAGTTAGAAAGTGTTTTGTTGGCCATTAAGTTTCTTCCATGTTAGATGACACTGTGTTGGACATTGTTAATATTTCCAGGTAAATGTTCTTCAGAAGATACTCATTTATAATATACTATGCTATAAATATATTTCAGTGAAACAACTGTGGCCTTCGCCTACTCTGAAAAACACATTTTCTGTATTGCATTCAACAAGCACCCTTGATAGAACTCTATCATAAAACAACTTATTTCTGTTCTGTCCTTCAAAAAATTCATCAATCATTGACATTGGTGTAATATCTTCCTGTCTCTTCATTACAGCAGCATCTGAAGCTACAGGAGGACAAAATGTGGTGAAGAATCGCAGGTTTAGGAACAAACAGAATGACTGGCATCTGCTGACCTCTGTGAGAACAAGGCCCAATCCATCCAGGCAATGACTTGTGTTTTGAAGAAAACAAACTGTATTGTAAAAAATGAGCATAAGTGTCTGCCATCTTTGAGCACATCAAACATCGTTCTCTCCTGAACATCCCTGATGCTGTTGCTAGGGAACAGTCCTGACAATGAGGTGAGTACTTGATTTCTTCAGCATTAAAATGTGTGTCCTGCCTTCCCATGTTAGACTTACGACCCTTATGGAATCGCATTTTCTAAAGCACCATTCAACTAAAACAAAGTTTACTAGTGTTTTATGCTGTATGATTACATCATATGGCAATGCTATGATATTTATAAATAATATGTGAGTGAATGATTCAAAAATTACATTATAAAGCAGGTAGTTCCATAGAACTTGGACAAAAAAAAAAAAAAGAAAAAAAAAAGAGCAGCACCATGAAAACTTTTGCCACTTTTTTCATGTGTTTTGGACATTCCCTCAGATAAATGTGGTCAAATATGAAAATGTTATAGGCGTGCTTGAGATTTAAGTGCCAATTTTGTTCCCTTCAGTCAAACTGAGGCCTGAGCAGATTTTGAACGTACACCAGTGAGACGGTGAATGAGACTTTAATTAAAACAGTGGATTAGAGTTTCTTAGAGTTCCTTAAAGTTCTGAGAGATTTATGAGAAAACAAATGAATGCTGAGAAATGACATTAAAGTTAATCAGGTAAAGCTGATCACAACTATGTGAATAGGATTTCCTTTTAACTATGTAAACGTTAGAAATTCACAAATATATGAGATGTGAGGGCAGAAGGGAATATTATCAGAGAATAATGCTATGCATTATATATATATTAAAAAAACTACATTAAAAAAAAAGCCAAAACATTTTAAAATTATTTATCACCTGGAACTGATAATTCTGTCATTATTTATTTACTCACTCACTCACGTCATTCCAAAACCCTAATAGTCATGTTTTTTTTCCAAGAAAAAACATTTAGATATTTTAAACTTCTATAATATATTCCAAGCCTCCTGGAGCCTAAAGTCAACTCTTGTATGACTTTTTTGTAAGACTCTATATATATTGCACACGTCATATGGATTAATATTATGGTGCATTTTCTGAGCTTGACAGACCTACTATTCAACATATTCAACATTGTTTGAAAAAGGGCAATATTAACATTTAGTTAACATCTCCATTTCTATTCCATGGGGGAAAAAAAGAAGCTCAAACGGTTTGAATTAACACAAGGATGAGTAAATAATGACTTTTTTTATTTTAAAGAGAACTAATCCTTTTCACAGTAAGACTAAAGTATTTAATCTGATTTTGAGTGTCTGAAAATGCCTAATAATTTAACAGAGGAATAAATATTTAAATCTTTATTATTTATTTTCTTACTCGTTTCAACATTGCTCGGAGCTCTTATGATCAGTGCCGTAAAAATCAACAGGATATATTTTTCTAAACAAACCACATCTGTGCATTTGCTGAGAGCCAGACGAGCATCATGCGTTCATTAGACCATGGTTAGAAATCAATCTGACAGGATGAGGAAATTTATGCCTGGCCGACTGGAGGGGAGAGCAGAACATTGTAAGTTTCATTTTAATTTGTGGCTCCTGAATCTATTGGCACACCAAGTGACTTGGTGGATGGTAGCCATGGCAACAACACTTGATCCTCCAGATACACTGCATATATCTGAACTAAAATGAACAGATATAATATCATTAAATGAATGCAGAGAGAAAGACAGGAAGAGAGACATGCAGGAGCTAAAATAAATCCGAAAAACAAAGGATTGTGAAAATAAGGGAGATCAGGAAAACAATAATTCAGTTGCCTGTTGAATGCATTAAAAAAGCACATAAAGACACGAGTGGTGCCTTTTGTCAAATGAACTCCATAGCGGTGCATTCAGCAGTTCAGATGACTTCAGCAGCGGTTTGAACTCAAATTCTGCATGCATAGCAAGATCCCATGAATCCCAGCTCCTGTTTAATTGACACTAAGGGTGGGTGGTATGACCGAAATCTTTTATCACAACATGACTAATCTTATATAACGGCATCAGTATTTATGTGTTTTCTGCTGGTCTTATGTAACTTGAGTTAAAAACACAATAAAAAAGCTACATTACTATAAAATAAATTAATAGATATTATTATAAAATAATAACTTAAAATAAAAAGTGATTTATTATCAATATTGGAAACCGTTTTTGCTACTTAATATTTTTTTGGAACCTGTGATACTTTTATCAGGATTTTTGATGAATAAAAAGTAAAAAAGAACAGCGTTTATTTTAAAAAAAGAAATCTTTTGTAATAATATACACTATCGTTCAAATGTTTTGGGTTGTTTTTTGGGTCAGTAATTTTTTTTCAGCAAGGATGTGTTAAAAAGTGATGGTAAAGACTTATATTGTTAGAAAATATTTCTATTTCGAATAAATACTGCTCTTTTTAACTTTTTATTCATCAAAGAATCCTGAAAAAAAATTATCATGGGTTCCAAAAAAATATTAAGCAGCAAAAACTGTTTCCAACATTGATAATAAATCAGCATACTGTTAATAAATCAGAATGATTTCTGAAGGATCACGTGACACTGAAGACTGGAGAAATGGATGATGAAAATTCAGCTTTACATCACATGAATAAATTAGCCTATATTTTACATTATATTCAAATAGAATTCAGATGTAATAATATTTCACAATATTATTGATTTATTTTTTCGATATTTTTAATATTTGAGAAGAAAAGTCTTTACATAACATTAAAAATGTTACTGATCCCAAACTTTTTAACTTTTTATATATATTAAATGAAATTATTTTAAAATAATATTCTGTTATTTTATCATTTATTTATTAAATTATAAAATATCATTATATATAACTGAAAATAAGAACAAACAAATAGATTTTACATATTTAATCATAAAGTGTGTGTCAGTTTTATATGTAAAGTGTTTTTTAAGATTTATTTTCAGCATTTTTGCCTTCATTGTAATAGAACAGTGAGTAGACAGGAAGCAAAGTGGGAGAGAGGGGGATGTGACCAGGAAAGGTCCAAGACCCGGGACTCGAACTCAGGAAGCTTGAAGCTCAATGATGAAATATGTTATATAGTTTTAAATGTAACGTTAGATAAATATGCAGAACTGCACATATAAAACAAATACAGACATTAAACTTTCATTGAACACCATATTCAAAGCCATAAAATAGTCAAAATGCATACATCTGTGATTGCACCTAGCAACCATACGCAACTGAACTCTCAACACAAAACCCCATAATAACTAGTTCTGCCACGTTTTGACTTGTGTAGAATATGTCATGCTCAGTATTTCCACATTTATCCATATTTCCCTCTCAAGTGAAAATAACGTAAAGCCGTCCTGCACACAACTAGCAACACAAATATATCTTCTCCACACAGCGCAATCTCAACCAGATGACACATTTCTGCCGTCGCACGGTATATCCCATCTAATTGACACTCTCCATCACTCAAACCCAAAGCACTTCCTCCAGGAGCTTGAAGGACGACCCAACCCCGGCATTATTGCCAATCCAAGCTGTGCTCTGTGAAGCAGGACTCGCCTCTTGCTCTGTGGACTTGAGGCGTGAGAGTGGCGGGGTTCGAGAGCACGGGTCGGGCCCTGCGGGGAGAGATGCTCTCGGTTGGATACCGCGCCCTCCCTGTCGCATGTGTTCTCCCTGCTTGACACTTCCTCCCACTCACGCCTGGTTGTGCAACGGCTGTTACGCAAGACAGAGCAGCTTCCAGAGTGATGAGAAGACTCGGGTTGCTGCACAAGAGGGAAAGATTTGGCAGAGTGAGAGGACTGCAGATGAAAAACAGCAACAAAAGGAGAGCGAGCGGGAAAAAGTCGATATTATTCAATTCTTTCATCTACAGGCCAGCTGGCAGGGCGGGTTTGTGCTGCAGGTCAACAGGTACGAGACGACGAGCACACGTTGGGGCCAGGAAACTCAGCTTCTCATCAAAGGTCTCAAAGTGACAGTTGATATGCTGAGAGTAGAGTCTGGAGAGAATTGAGGAAAGGGCTGAATTGATTACTCATTCAATTACAATAATTAAGCGGCTACTTGAGGCACTCTGTCTTAACATGCCTTTTGTCATTTATTACTCTTTAAAAGAGGAAAAGAGAAGTCCTTCATTTCTCTTCAAGACAAAAAAGAGCTCAACATGGGACACTTTTGTGTTCATGAGCATCATATTAATCACTACAACCATCAGCATCCAAACCACTGGGGAAAAATGAGCTGAATTTTGTGGCCAGCACACAAAAAGAGCCTGAAACTATTAAAGATGAAATGTGATGCTCAGCCTTTAGGCAAAATTACATACTGTAGGTAATGCAATCTGACTCATTTCTAGATTACTTTTCATATTTTTACATTTGATATAAAAAAATGTATTCCATTCTTTGTTTTTAACAACAAAGTGCATTACACATTACATAGCATCAGGGTTTTGCAAATTGGAACTGTGGGGGGATAAATTGATGAAAAGCTAATAATTAAATCTTAAAATGTTAAATAAAGAGAAATTAATACTTTAAATATAAAAACAATGTAAAATAAAACACTTACTAAAAAAGATGAAATATTTTACTGTGGCCCCTTTTTTATGAATAACTTGCTGCAATTTTGGGAATATTATGTAATCATGTAATCAATGAAAAAGTAACTATAGTCTGATTATGGATATTTTAAAGTGTAATATCACATAATTAAAAGTATTTAATTTTTGGAGTCTATGTAATCTGGACTACATATAATCAGTTGGATAAGACACATTGAAAGCAAAAATTGTCAACATATATTATCATAATATCATATAATATCATAATACAATACAATAAATGTAATACGCACATACCTATGAATGAAGTCAGCTAAATTAACTCAAACTTAAATATTTCATACATTTGTAAAATTAATGTAGAAGTAGATTTAAATCTTTTAATTTAAATATTTGTCCCTATAAGTGCCAGCCATTTTATGTATATGATAACATGAACTCGATGAACACTTCATACGGTAGCCCAAATATCAAGCGGACTTCGTTTGTTAAAGCTTGACTATCTTTCATCTGAGTGGCTGCTGAATGATGGTTATATGAATGACCTCTGTGGGACATTATACAGCCATAAATCATGTCAATAATAACAATCGTTTACACTGACTTCCTAAACCAAGCTGACCAGCTCTCGGCATCATTAAGCATATCAAAAATGGTCTCTTTTTGTAAAATAAACCGTTAGCCTGTTCCTATTATCCAGAACAAAGACAACAAATCTGACTTCACTGCAACGATCTGAGAAATCATTCGGGGTGAAAAACAGCCGCCTCTCAGCTAGAGCGACTCCAATCACAGAAATCAAACCCTGATAATGAGGCGAGAGTCTCAATATCAGAGGCAACCACAGGAACAGTCAAATATTTGTTGCAATACACCATCTGGAGAAAGATGAAGACAGATGATTCAGAAATGTAAAACAAAACAAAAAAAACCCTAAATAATAAGCATTTTTGTCGATTAAGTCGTACCACAAACAAACTGCTGAGAGCTTTTAATTCCACTCAGCATGCCTAATGGATTCAAACCACAGTAGAGGAAACTTTGTTAAGATAAAATGAGCTAATATCGAGGAAAATTTCGAATGCTTCCAGATTGATGTAGATTGTCAAAAACCTTTTATTGCACCATGTTTTTTTTTTCTGCCCATTTTGCCAAAAGCTGTATCATACTGATAGTGAACAGTAATTGTAATAAAAGCAAATGGAAATCACATCTCCCACTGTGAAGCGACGGAGAGTCCCGTGCTAATGGACGGTGTACAGCTTGTCTTGCGCTGTTCTATCTGAAAACAGTAATGAGGCATTTTGCTGATGACGGGTAGGTGGCAGAAACACAATGACTGGGCTCCGCTGACCGACCGCAGATGGGAAAAGGCCAAAACCCACACAAACAGATTGGGAGGCTGTGCTGGTTGGCAAGCAGACGGCTTAAAACTATGCTGGTTCTAAAGTGCGAGTCAACTGGAGATGGATCAATTTCGGGTGACCCGCAGAGCAACTTCTGTTGCACAGATTTATCCTCCATTGTGCGAGACAGCGCCTCATTTTGGCTTTGAGAGACTTAATTGGGTTATGATACAGAGCATTGTTTGAAGGAGGCATATGGGGAAGCTTTCACGCAGGCACAGACTAATGCAACGCAACTGACTTCTGTTTTTTTTGTCCGGCTTTTTCTGTCATCTTATCATTAAAGGTATTTGCTAAGGAAAAGAATCACGATTACTGTTGCTCATAGCGAATGTTAGGGATTTGAACAGCGTGTACAACTCGCGGCGTTTGTGCTACGAACTTGAATGATACTTCAAATCATGCGGCTTGTTGAGGTGTGCTATTAGTGTTCAGAGCAATCTGACTTTTTCTTTTCACCTGGAAGGCGATAAAATGGCATTTACTTACACTGAAGGGACCCAAGCCATAACAGTTCAGAAACATGCTAAAAATCATTCAGACCACTGCAGCAACTGTGTAACAACTGCCTAGAACACCCTAGCAACAGCACAGAAACATGCTAAAAACAAATGACCTTAGCAGCCGCATAAAACACCCTAGCAACAGAATAATCATGCCAAAAACCATTCACCTTAACCACCTAGAACACACTAGCAACAGTGTAGAAACATTCCAAAAACAATTTAACTTAGCAACCACCTAGAACACCCTATAGCAACAGCACAGAAACATGCTAAAAAACAACTGACTTTAGCAGCCACCTAGAACACGCTAACAACAGCATAATCATGGCGAAATCCATTCGCCTTAGTAACCGCCTAGAACTCCCTAGCAACAGTGTAGAAACATTCCAAACGCAATTTAGTTTAGCAACTACCTACAGCACCCTGGCAACAGCACAGAAACATGCCAAAACATTTCGCATTAGATACCTCCTAGAATACCCTAGCAAAAGCACCCCAAAAACAATTCACCTTAGCAACCACCTAGAACACCCTAGCAACAGTGTAGAAACATTTCACCTTAGAAACCACTTAACACCCTAGCAACAGCACAGAAACATGCTAAAAACAACTGACCTTAGCAACTGCCTAGAATACCATTGCAACAGAATAAACATGCTGAAATCCATTCACCTTAGTAACTGCTTAGAACACCCAAACAACAGTGTAGAAACATGCCAAAAACGTTTCACCTTAGAAACCACCTAGAACACCCTACCAACAGCACAGAAACTTCCCCAAAACAATTCACTTTAGCAACAACCTAGAAACCCCCAGCAACATCGCAGAATCATTTCACCTTAGCAACAGTCTAGAACACCCTAGCAACAGCATAAAAACATTCCAAAAACAATTCACCTTAGCAACCAACTAGAACACCCTAGCAACAGCGTAGAAACATTTCACCTTAGAAACCACCTAGAACACCCTAGCAACAGCATGCCAAAAAAAAACATTCAAAACACCTTGGCAATTACCTAGAAAACCCTAGCAACAGCATAGAAAAATGCAAACAAAATAATTCACCTTAGCAACCACTCTGAACACCCTAGCAACAGCACAGAAACATAAAAACATTCGGAACACCTCAGCAGCTGCGTAGCAACAACCCTAGCAGCCACCTATAACACCCTAGCAGCAACCACATATAAAATATGCCAAAAAACATTCAGAACACCTTAGCAACCACCTAGAACACCCTAGCAACAGCATAGAAACGTGCCAAAAAGAATTCACCTTAGCAACCACCTAGAACACCCTAGCAACAGCACAGAAACATAAAAGTATTCGGAACACCTCAGCAGCTGCGTAGCAACAACCCTAGCAGCCACCTATAACACCCTAGCAGCAACCACATAAAATATGCCAAAAAACATTCAGAACACCTTAGCAACCACCTAGAAAACCCTAACAACAGCATAGAAATACGCTGCCAGCACTGGGAGAGTGAGTTTTGAGCATTTTCTTCAGAAAATGTAAACTATCTAGCTAATACGATCACTTTGCGGCTGAAGTCAGCTCTAACATGACCTGAATTTTTAATAGCAGCCGATAAAAATGGAGAGCAGAAGAATTTTTTAGCCTGTCAGTCTGATATTCTGGCACAATCCGGGGACCTGAAGTGAGTGAGAAGCAATTAGCAGGTGGAATCCAGCCCAGCATAGAGAGGTGTATTTTAAGAAAGGTTACAGCTGATGGGGGACACGTCTTAAGGACATTAAGGAAGATTGGCCACTTCTTCTTGGTTCACTGATCCAATTGCATATTAATATCTTTGATTTCATTATTATTCCAATATCCTCCAATGGGATTGGAATGTAATATCGGAGTGCCCTCCTCTGGATGGAAAACAGTATCATGGCTGCACTCTCAGGCTGGATGGCAGTATATCAAACCATAACCAATCCGATCCGAATCCACCGTGACATTGAGGAATAACTTATAGCTCCATTTCCCAGGT
The DNA here is from genome assembly GCA_021397915.2 of Tor tambroides. Lineage (NCBI taxonomy): Eukaryota > Metazoa > Chordata > Actinopteri > Cypriniformes > Cyprinidae > Tor > Tor tambroides. The sequence continues at coordinate 25,023 of JAFVLL020012795.1, read as the reverse complement.
TTTGAAGTTGATCTCATAAAAAATGTGTCAAAAACACACTAAGAGACAGACCTGGTATTAAATTAACTAGATGTTAAAGAGCTTAAAATCACACATCACAATGCAGAGCACGATATCACGCTGTTAAAACACTAAATCAAAGCTTTTACAGTAAATCCCAACATCGTTCGGTATTTTAAGCCGCCTTTTTTCTCTTCTGCCATCGTGAGAATAAAATCTCGGAGTGCAGTGTCTATAATATGTTGAACTAGATTCTCCCTTGTGTGCTGCACACTCAAAACACAGGGATCTATCTGCAATTAACCGCAAATGTATGGTGGCAATTAACCTTATAGATCGTAATTAACACTTTTGCTGGTTTAAGCCACTAATTTTACAGCATTTTAATTAATGTAGATTTCCCTGTGACAGACTGTTATTTGCCGTCTCACCCTTCCTTAATGAACACAGAGACAAGCTGCAAGGGTCACGTTCTGCAGGCGCGACATCTAACTTTACACCTTTGTATTATCAAGACTATTTACAGTCTTTCCTCATTGGCTGAGCACACAAAACCAAACACTTGGATACATTCAGATACAGCAGTACAAAAAAGCAATGGTCCGTCACACCTGAAGCAATTTTGATCTCCTATTCAGATTCTGAGTCTGTCTCCTGCTGGTTTACGATTTCATCTCACATCTAGCGTCATTAATACTACTGCTTCTTCTTCATGATGTCTTCTGCAAAATCTGTTTCATTCTGTTTACTGAGTACTCTGCTCATCTCTTCATAACTGACGTAAATAAATATTTAGGACTGTTTGGAACCGGGGAGCGACTGATATACAGTCAAACTTGTATCTGCATGGCCAGCACTGTAATCAAGAAAACAAGCAGTTCAGAAAAGAACAAGTAAACATCAGTTTTTTGCATATATAATAAGTGAGAACAGAGCACAACAGTAGGGTTCCAGAAGTAAAAATCCTATTCATTTTCTCTATAGAGAAACTGATGCTGAACAATAACAAATAAACCTTTCAAAACAGACCTACTATGAGCTCTGAGGTTGTTAATGGGTGATATATGCGCCTGTAAGTGTGATTTCAGTCGAGTTTAATATGCAAAATTCCCAGTGAAGAACTAAACTAGCCATAATTCTGAATACACCAATTGCTGTTACCATGAATACATAAATCAGGGCAAAAGAGATTCACTCCCATGAAGCACTGAGAATGACGTAACTGAGTCTCTCAAACTACTTGCATACAAATGAGTATTTTGCAATAAACCAACTGATAAAATATTGCTTTTATATTTATATATTTTTAGTTTTATCTTGCACTATCAGTTTAGATTCAGTTGCATATTTCAAAATGTTTCATGGGATAAGTAGATAACACAGTACACAGTCATACAGTGTCTATAAAAAAAAAAGTATTCATACCCCTTTATTTTTTCATGTTTTATGTTGCAGCCATATGTTAAACTGCTTTAAAAAAAAAAAAAAAAAAAAAAAAAAAACTTTTTC